>SJYX01016162.1:312906-325028 GCA_006410675.1 Oreotragus oreotragus
TTTTTTTTTAATTATTATTATTCAAAAAGATCTTACTTCCAATGATAGGCACCTGGATATTTTTATGGCTTGTAATGATTAGCTCCATGCTTTTGATAGACACAACCACACATGTAGATCAATACACAGAGAGATCAACGTTCTCTGTGGTCACAGCTACTGAGTTCATATCCATCTGTAACTCCTGAATCATAAGCTGATAGGTAGGGCAACCTACCATAGCTTTGCTTACGGAATAGTTATTCAGTAACTGCTATTAATGACAATACTTCTAAATGCACAGGACCGTGGACATCCATCAAGGAAGCGAACCTAACATTCTCCCTGGAATTCCTTTTTATCCTAAGTTTCTATTTCCATTATGTCTCACAGGCTGTATCACAGAGCCAAGCCCCCTGGTATATGTTTCTCACGGAACCCTTGTTCCTTGGTTCTTTATGAGGGTTTTATCCTACTCAGAGTTGAAGAGAAAAATAACCCATTTATATTCCCGGCACTACACTCTGGGTTTTATTCCCACTGCTGCTGTGACAAAGAGGAATACCAGTGTCAGCAAGGAGTTAAATGCACTGCCGCTCAGAATGCAGCGGACTGGCCAGATGACTCAGGAGAAAGAGAGAGGCAGGGCCATCTCGAGTTCTAGACTTAGACAGAGACGGAGACGTATGTATCCACATATGCATATCTCTACACATCTATCTGCCTATTCATACATCATCTATTTAGCTTTGGTTGGAAGACCAAGTAGCATAGCATATAGTTAAGAGTGCAAATTCAGAGCTCAGAGAAGCCTGATACCAGTGCCACCTCTGTGTACGTGATTTTGGAAAACGGATCTCAGCTTGCCCATCCGAGCCACAGGTGGCTTGCTGTGAGGCCCCCGGGAGCTGGTGCACATGGGCTGTGCAGGTCACCTCGCATTCTGAAGTAGGTGGTGCACCAAAGTCCAGACAGGATTGCTCTGGGCAGTATTACAAAGACGGGGCTTATACAGGATGGTGGAGAAGAGAACGTTTTGTTTTACAGAGTAAGCTTGGGAGTTCCATAAAGTAAACTTGAAAAAGTAACTTTTTTGCTAAAATCCCCAACGTTGACCTCTAAGAGAATAGGGCTTGGAGTTAGATGAGACTTGAGCTCAAATGCCAGCTTTTCCATTCACTGAGAGGATACATGGGTGTTAACAGAGAGGGAGGAAGAGAAGGGAAAGATGAAGACAGAGGAGGGCTGGAGGGCGAGATAAAGATGGGGGGAGAAAGACAGAGAGAGAGGAGAACATGGCCATCTCTTTTAACCATCAGAGATTCAATGCCCTTATCTATAAAGGGGGACAACAACAGCACCTACCTCACAAGGTTACTGTGAGGAGTAAGTTATACACGTCCGCAGTCTGGCATATTATCTGTCACGTGGTATGCACACAACAGGACTTCCCTGGTGGCTCAGATGGTAAAGCATCTGTCTACAATGCGGGAGACCTGGGATCAATCCCTGGGTCAGGAAGATCCCCTGGAGAAGGAAATGGCAACCCACTCCAGTACTCTTGACTAGAAAATCCCATGGATGGAGGAGCCTAGTACAGGCTACTGCCCATGGGATCGCAAAGAGTCGGACATGACTGAGCGACTTCACTTTCACTTTTCACTTTCACGCACGCAAGAAACTGGTGTTCATGAGCAATCCATTCTATTATTAACTGTCTGGAAGGGCTGTGCCCACACTCCCCATTCACTCCTATCTGAAAGCAACAGGTTTAGGATGTCTTGTTATCAGGAACTATTTGTTAATTCCCTGTGCAGAATTCAGATCTTTCAGACTACCTCATCTGCCACTCCATGCCAATTATGTACTTATCTTATTTGAATGCTGCTGCTGCTAAGTCGCTTCAGTCGTGTCTGACTCTGTGTGACTCCATAGACGGCAGCCCACCAGGCTCCCCCGTCCCTGGGATTCTCCAGGCAAGAACACTGGAGTGGGTTGCCATTTTCTTCTCCAATGCATGAAAATGAAAAGTGAAAGTGCAGTCGCTCAGTTGTGTCTGACCCTTAGCGACCCCATGGACTGCAGCCCACCAGGCTCCTCCGTCCATGGGATTTTCCGGGCAAGAGTACTGGAGTGGGGTGCCATTGCCTTCTCCGATCTTACTTGAATATCTGCTGCAAATGTACAGAGCACTGTTGCCCTTCCGCCTCCTGGTTATAGGCAGTCAGGAAGAGAAGTGTTTTTGTGTTTTTTTAAACTTTGGCATGGGAAAGAAAACAAACCAAGAACATCCTGTAATATAATATCCTGCTCCTTTGACCAACTGGGGCTTTTGGAATTTTTTCAGGATGACTTTTCCAAACAAGTACAGCCCTGAACACACCCCCACATTCACCCTGACAAGATACTCAATTGCAAAACTATGCTTTAACAAAAATCTAGAAGATGTTTTCTCTGTCGTAATGTCAAGTGTCCCAGACCCACACATAGTATCTTTTGGCTTTTGGTTCTCGGTGGCTATAATTTAAAGAAAGTAAGGGCTCTGATGACAGAAGTTTACATTCAACAGACTTTTCTGGTAGCACAACAGATAGGAATCTACCTGCCAATGCAGGGGACATGGGTTCCATCTCCAGTCCAGGAAGATCCTAAATGCTGCAGAGCAAATAAGCCCGTGTGACACAACCACTGAGCCAGCACTCTAGACCCAGGAACAACTACTGCGCCCAAGGAAGTGCTGCAGCTCCTGCAGCCCGAGTGCCCAAAAGTAAGGGCTCTGATGACGGAAGTATACATTCAACAGACTTTTCTGGTAGCACAACAGATAGGAATCTACCTGCCAATGCAGGGGAAGATCCTAAATGCTGCAGAGCAAGTAATCCCGTGTGACACAACCACTGAGCCAGCACTCTAGACCTGGGAACAAGTACTGTGCCCAAGGAAGTGCTGCAGCTCCTGCAGCCCGAGTGCCCTGGAGGCCGTGCTCTGAAACAAGAGAAGCCACTGAAGTAAGCAGCAAGCACACCACACCCAGAGTAGCCCCACTCGCCGCAACTAGAACAAACCCCACACAGAGTGACAAAGATCCAGCACAGGGGATCTTCCAGGGTTTTTAAAGAAGACTTATTTTAAAAATTAAAATTTTTTTAAATTAGAAAGTTAAAACATTTTTCATCTTAAAAATGACAATCTTTTTATTATTTTAAAACTTAAAAAAATAAACATTAAAACATTTAAATTAAAAAAAAAATTTTAATTACAAAAAATCAAGTTAAAAACAAACGGAATATAAGTTCAATACCTGACACTACCATATGGTGGCTGTGTGACCTCGGGCAAGTGACTTAACATCTCTGAGCTCCTTGTAACAAGTGGGTAATAACAGTACCTACATCACAGGCAGGGCTTCCACCCAGTTCAGTACCAAGCATATCGTTCAGATCCTAGTCCATGTGACTCCCATTTCCCTAGGGCTGGAGTTACTGTCATTTGCATTGTTCTGGAAATTAGATAAGCTAATACATGGTTGGATTTGGGACACAGTCAATGCTAAGTAAGTGCTGCTGCTTCTTTCTATTACTATTACTGTTATTATTACTACTGCCGTAGGCTCTGTGTGAAGATGGAATGCGATAATCCCAGGAAACACTCCCATTAAGTGAGATCCAGGNAGAGACAGGGTTCCATCTCCAGTCCAGGAAGATCCTAAATGCTGCAGAGCAAATAAGCCCGTGTGACACAACCACTGAGCCAGCACTCTAGACCCAGGAACAACTACTGCGCCCAAGGAAGTGCTGCAGCTCCTGCAGCCCGAGTGCCCTGGAGGCCGTGCTCCGAAACAAAAGAAGCCACTGCAGCAAGCAGCAAGCACACCGCACCCAGAGTAGCCCCACTCACCGCAACTAGAACAAACCCCACACAGAGTGACAAAGACCCAGCACAGGGGATCTTCCAGAGTTTTTAAAGAAGACTCATTTTAAAAATTAAATTTTTTTTTAATTAGAAAGTTAAAACATTTTTCATTTTAAGAATGAAAAATTTTTAATATTTTAAAACTTAAATAAACATTTAAATTAAAAAAAATTTTTAATTACAAAAAATCAAGTTAAAAACAAAGGGACTATAAGTTCAATACCTGACACTACCGTATGTTGGTTGTGTGACCTTGGGAAAGTGACTTAACATCTCTGAGCTCCCTGTAACAAGCGGGTAATAATAGTACCTACATCATAGGCAGGGCTTCCACCCGGTTCGGTACCAAGCATATAGTTCAGATCCTAGTCCATGTGACTCCCATCTCCCTAGGGCTGGAGTTACTGTCATTTGCATTGTTTTGGAAATTAGATAAGCTAATACATGGTTGGATTTGGCACACAGTCAGTGCTAAGTAAGTGCTGCTGCTTCTTTCTATTACTATTACTGTTATTATTACTACTGCCGTAGGCTCTGTGNGCCAGCATTCAGAAGTTGTTTTGTGGAGTTTGCTCAGCATTGAGATGTTCTTTTGATGAATTTGTGAGGAGAAAGTGGTGTCCCCGTCCTATTCTTCCACCATCTTGAATATGTATTTTTCTAATTTTTATTAATTAATCTTAATGAATTTAAATTTAAATAGCCACATGTTTCTGATGGCATTTGTAAGGAAACTTACATATTGTGAATTCCATATGATGTACTGGAAATGTAGTTTCAAGTAAAGTATTACCATAAGTAAAAAAATAAAGCTATCTACTTTTTATTCTTTATAAATATTCTAAAAATAATTAGAACAACTATTTCCACAAAGGTTCTCTCTCTCCCTCTTTCTCATGTTTCTTTCTGTATATCTATTGTTCCATCTATATACTGTACAACTTCTTTCTCCTCATGGTGGTGGTTTAGTTGCTAGGTTGTGCCCAAGCCCACCAGTCTCTTCTGTCCATGGGATTTTGCAGGCAAGAATGCCAGAGTGGATTGCCATTTCCTTCTCCAGGGGATCTTCTGGCCCAGGGATTGAACCCATGTCTCCTGCATAGTAGGTGGGTTCTTTACCACTGGCCACTAGGAAAGGCCCATCTTTCCACTAGTGGAAAACATTTATGTTTTAGTCATGACCAAGACAACTACACACTATTAGAATGTTTCCTGGAGGTTAATCTCACTTTGCTTCCTCATCCTTAAGACTCTCAAAAGGGGTCTTTGAGATAACCGCAGAATTTGGTTTTGTTACAGGAGGAACCATAGCACTGCATCTTTGGAAAGGGGGAGGCGCAACTATCTCTGGTACCCAGACTCATGACTATAAAGGATCACACCATGTGACCAGAGGCTGGAGAGTGGTGACACTAAGTATGCAACACAATATATTTTCTTCTTAACATCTAAATTATTAGGTCACTTCTCATTCTTAATTAGCTTGTACTAGCAGTTTTTAGCCATTTTAACACATACAAATGGATGTGGTGGTCTGCAATTTAGACTTGCAGAAGTCATTCCACACATTAATATCAAAAAGATAAAAATTGCAAGTGTGTGTGTATATTCATGTGTGTGTCTAATACAAAGTGATAAAATTGCTAAGTTAGATGACCTGTGACAGACAGTTCTGTAGGGAAAGGGAATAACAATATAAGTGAGGATCACTGAAACATTTATGAAGGTTTGTTACTTATTCACTAAGTCATGTCAAACTCTTTGCAAGCCCTAGACTGTAGCCTGCCAGGCTCCTCTGTCTATGGGATTTCCGAGGCAAGAATACTAGAGTGGATTGCCATTTTCTTCTCCACGTGATCTTCTGAATCCAGGGATCAAAACCTCATCTCTTGCATGGGTGGGAAGATTCTTTGTTACTAAGCCACCAGGGAACCTTTTATGAAGGTTATGCTGCTGCTGCTAAGTCGCTTCAGTCGTGTCCGACTCTGTGCAACCCCATAGACGNCTAGAGTGGATTGCCATTTTCTTCTCCACGTGATCTTCTGAATCCAGGGATCAAAACCTCATCTCTTGCATGGGTGGGAAGATTCTTTGTTACTAAGCCACCAGGGAACCTTTTATGAAGGTTATGCTGCTGCTGCTAAGTCTCTTCAGTCGTGTCCGACTCTGTGCAACCCCATAGACGGCAGCCCACCAGGTTCCACCATCCCTGGGATTCTCCAAGCAAGAACACTGGAGTGAGTTGCCATTTCCTTCAGTGCATGAAAATGAAAAGTGAAAGTGAAATCGCTCAGTCGTGTCTGACTCTTCAAGACCCCATGGACTGCAGCCTACCAGCCTCCTCCATCCATGGGGTTTTCCAGGCAAAAGTATTGGAGTGGGTTGCCATTGCCTTCTTCTTATTAATATTATAAATTATGTAAAATGTTAATAAAAATGTTCTGAGGGATTTGAGGTCATAGCCCAGTTGGGAAGGGTATAGGTCACTGAGAACTTTGAATCTTATAAGAAATTTCAATTTATTCTAATGATGAGAGAAAGCATTTATTGTGTATTTAAATTTGCAATGGTGTGATGGTATAGCTATTGTCTGGAAAAATAACTGTGACAGCAATATGTAAAATTATGGACAGAGAAAAGAGACTGAAAATAAGGTGAAAAGTTAGAAAATCTAGAAATCTAGTTCATTTCAATGGTGATATAGAAGAGAAGAAATATTAATGATACATTGAAAGCAAAACATATATTTCAAACTTCTTGTCCCTATGACTAAAAAGATGGTGGGAAATTTAACACAGAAAAATTTTGATAAGGGAGAGATTGTGATGACCAAAAAGGCTCTCACCCGATTCTTTGGCAGGATATCAGTGTCTTGAAAGTGTAAGTCACTCAGTTGTGTACCACACTCTACGACCCGATGGACTGTAGCCCGCCAGGCTCCTTTATCCACAAAGTTCTGGCAAGAATACTGAGTGGATTGCCATTCCCTTCTTTAGGGGATCTTCCCAACATAGGGGTTGCCACAAGGAATTCTGCATTGAAGGCAGATTATTTATCATCTGATCACTGTCCTAGTAACTTAAAAACATACTCATGTCAATGGAAAGATTTTGCAGTGACAGATTTAGTTTCTCCATTTAGAAATGGAGGTTCAAAATAAAAATTTTAAAAGAAATGTTGAAAATTAAGGGATTAGATATGGTAGACACAGTGCCTGAACAACTATGGATGGAGGTTCATAACATTGTATAGGAAGTAGTAACCAAACCATCCCCAAGAAAAAGAAATGCAGGAAGGCAAAGTGGTTGCCTAAGGAGCCCTTACAAATAGCTGAGAAAAGAAATGAAAGACAAAGGAAAAAGGGGATATATTAAGCCTTTGACTGTGTGGATCACAACAAACTGTGGAAAATTTTTAAAGAGATGGGGATACCAGACGATCTGACCTGCCTCCTGAGAAATCTGTATGCAGGTCAAGAAGAAACAGTTAGAACCTGACATGGAACAATGGACTGGTTCAAAATTGGGAACAGAGTGCATCAAGGCTATATATTGTCACCCTGCTAATTTAACTTACATGAAGAGCACGCCATGCAAAATGCTGGGCTGGATAAAGCACAAGCTGGAATCAAGATTGCTGGAAGAAATATCAATAACCTCAGATATGCAGATGACACCACCCTTGTGGCAGAATGTGAAGGGTAACTAAAGAGCCTCTTGATGAAAGTGAAAGAGGAGAGTGAAAACTCAACATTCAAAAAACAAGGATCATGACATCCGTTCCTGTCACTTCATGGCAAATAGATGGGGAAACAATGAGGGCAGTGAAAGACGATATTTTCTTGGTTTCTAAGCCACTGAAGATGGTGACTGCAGCTATGAAATTTAAAAATATCTGCTTCTTGGAAGAAAAGCTATGACAAACCTGCTGCTGCTATGTCGCTTCAGTTGTGTCTGACTCTGTGCAACCCCAGAAGTGGCAGCCCACCAGGCTCCCCCGTCCCTGGGATTCTCCAGGCAAGAACACTGGAGTGGGTTGCCATTTCCTTCTCCAGTGCATGAAAGTGAAAAGTAAAAGTGAAGTCGCTCAGTTGTGTCTGACTTTAGTGACTCCATGGACTGCAGCCTACCAGGCTCCTCCATCCATGGGATTTTCCAGGCAAGAGTACTGGAGTGGAGTGCCATTGCCTTCTCCATGACAAACCTAGATGTATTAAAAAGCAGAGACATTACTTTGCTGGCAAAGTTCTGTATAGTCAAAGCTGTGGTTTGGCAAATTTGGAAAACTCAGCAATGCCACAGGACCAGAAAAAGCTGGTTTTTATTCCAATGCCAAAGAATATACAAACTACTTCACAATTACATTCATTTCACATGCTAGCAAGATAATGTTCAAAATCCTTCAAATTAGGCTTTAACAGTAGTTAGACCAAGAACTTCAAGATGTGAAAGCTAGATATATAAAAGGGAGAAGAAGCAGAGATCAAATTGCCAACATCTGTTACTTCATAGAAAAAGCAAATGTATGCCAATAAAACATCTACTTCTGCTTCATTAACACACTAAAGCCTTTGATTTTCTGTATCACAACAAACTGTGAAAAATCCTTAAAGAGATGGGACTACCAGACCAGCTTACCTGTCTCTTGAGAAACCTGTATGCAGGTCAAGATGCAACAGTTAAAACTAGACATGAAACAATGGACTGGTTCAAAATCGTATATTGTCACCCTGCCTATTTAACTTATATGCAGAGTACATCATGCAAAATGCCCTCTGGATGAATACCAAGCAGGAATCAAGATTACCAAGAGAAATATCAACAACTTCACAACTCTAATGGAAGAAAGCAAACAGGAACTAAAGAAACTCTTGATAAAGGTGAAAGAGGAGAGCAAAAAAAAAAAAAAACAAACATACAAACCAAAAAAAAGGCTGAAAGCTCAGCATTCAAAAAACTAGCATCATGGCATCTGGTCCTTTCATTTCATAGCAAATTATGGGTAAAAAGTGTGAACAGTGACCGATTTTTTTTTTTCTTGGGTTCCGTAATCATTGTGGACAATGAGCACAGCCACAAAATTCAAAGATGCTTCCTCCTTGGAAGGAAAGTTTTGACAAAACTGAACAGAACATTTAAAAGCAAAGACATTAAAATGCCAACAAAGGTGTATATAGTAGTGTATGTTTTTTTCAATAGTCATGTGCGGATGTCCATAAAGAAGGCTGAGACCCAAAGAGTTGATGCTTTCAAACTGTGTTGCTGGAAAATAATCTTGAGAGTCCCTTGGACTACAAGAAGATCACACCAGTCAATCCTAAAGGAAATCAACCATGAATATTCACTGGAAGGACTGTTGCTGGGGCTGATGCTCCCATTGTTGACCAGGTGATGTGAAAAGCTGACTCATTGGAAAAGACCCTGATACTGGGAAAGAGGGGACAACAGAGGATGAAATAATTCAATGGCATCACCAACTCAATGGAGATGAGTTTGAATTCTGAGAGATAGTGAAGTATAGGGAAGACTGATGTGCTGCAGTTCATGGAGTCACAAAGAGTTGGACATGACATAGTGACTAAACAACAACAACCCTAAAAGTCTATTCTATTTTTTGATATTCTTTGTGGCTTGAAATTTATCCCTTCAATAATAAATATGTGTTTGTGATACTTTTTAGCAAACC
The DNA here is from genome assembly GCA_006410675.1 of Oreotragus oreotragus. Lineage (NCBI taxonomy): Eukaryota > Metazoa > Chordata > Mammalia > Artiodactyla > Bovidae > Oreotragus > Oreotragus oreotragus. Next base: position 322,483 of record SJYX01016162.1, read on the forward strand.
TATTCTTTAATATCTCTCAATAATTATATAAAAAAAGTGAATATGACTACTAAGAACTTGGTCTGGTTTCCATTCTTTTCCTCTATTTGATTAATACCTGCTACTTCTTCTCTGTTTTTTATGATTTTCAGTTCAGAGATGAATTCATTATGTGGAAATAAATTATTTGAAGGTTTGATTCCATATTTCAGTCTTAATTAAAATGATGTGGAATTAAGGGCCATTAAGTTTCAACTAGCATTAAGTGAGAAAATCTTGAGAAAGGCAGTTAAATAAAGCTGTTGAGAAGGAATTTTGCACTGCAAGAACATGATTATTCCTTTGTTTAGAGAAAGATAATAATCAAGATTGGTGAATAATTAGATGTCTGTTTTCAGATAATTTAAGTTAGAACTATAATTCCTTTGAATGTTGCCATCATAACATGGAAGTGAAATATTCAGTCCTTTTTATAGGACTGAAAAATGTTTATCATAAGAAATTACATTTGAAAAGATGTTTTGTTATAATATTTGTGTTTAGTTAAATTTGAAACTATCTTTGTCAAAGGAGATTGTATGTGAAAATACATCATTCTTGGCTTGCTCACTAATTTTCACTTGACTCATGTTATTATCATAAAAACAACCAGCTCAAAACCCTGCACATGTAAGTCTGAAGTTTAAGGGAGGGAGAATTATTTTACTATCTATGTAAGTTCTGTGACTAAAATTAGATACTAGAAACATTATCAAATCAAAGCACAATGTAGATCATTCATTTTTCTTTAACAACTTTGTGGGAAAGACATATCTAAATTACTCATGAAAATGCTTTAAAATAGCAAGGGTATATAACTTCTGTCATATTATGTACTATCATATTTAATTACTAGAATGGCATGCTCATGCAACAACTATTAAAAGATTATTTTCTGGTAAATATTTATGAAAAAACTTAGATATCTCATCTCTCTTAGCAAAAATCAAATCTGCCATTTTTTAAAAAAATATATTTATGTTGAATATTTCTCAATCCTCTTCCAACTGCTACTCTATTATAAAATAGCACCATCTCTCTCTGTTTTATTTTGTATATATTAGGCTTTTAACTTGTTTCCTGCTTTTAATTATTCTTCCCCTTCATTTATTTTCCACACAGGAAGGCAAGCGGTCTTTTAAAAATCCTGCTCAAAATCCTCCAATAGCTTGACTTATAGTGATTACAAAATGTTTCTCATGACCTGAAGACTATTTATATTCCACTCCCCTCTTCTCTCCTCCACCCCAGTGCTCCCACCCACACATGTGCATGCACTCATACACACACACACACACAGAAGAACTTGCTTTTATTTTCTAATTTTAAGCCCTCCATGGATATTCCTGTTCTGGAGTCCCATGTTTGCTGTCTTATCTGCCTAGAATAGTTTTCCCATGGATACTCACATACTCTTCTCCTCACTTCATTTTTCTGTCTACTTATTTTCTGTCATCAGTTCAAAAAGATACCAACCACTGTACTTTTTATAACTGTTTACACTAATTTTATTTTTATAACATTTCTCATTATATAAAATTATATATAATATCACATTTTTTGGTTTATATTTGGCTCCTTCCAGTAGAATATAAGGTTCATTGTAGCAGATATTTTACTTGCCTATGAATCACTTATTTTCTGTCATCAATTCAAAAAGATACCAACCACTGTACTTTTTATAACTGCTTACACTAATTTTATTTTTATAACATTTCTCATTATATAAAATTATATATAATATCACATTTTTTGGTTTATATTTGGCTCCTTCCAGTAGAATATAAGGTTCATTGTAGCAGATATTTTACTTGCCTATGAATCACCACTGCCTAAAACAGTTCCTGCCACAAAAGAGTACATGCATATTCTGTGCTGAATTCATAAATGAATGAATTATGTCTAAGCAATACATAAAACACTCCTATCAACCACAATTGTTGTAATATTTTAAAGTTTCTTTTGTAGAGGTTTCCTCATGAATCGCTTCTGTTTATACTTCATAAGAACAAAAAGTATGTGACTAAAAGCTGGTAGAGAACATATTACTGGTTGTAGAATATATTATTTTTCAATATGGAAATTAGTTTTGTCAATAAAGAGTGAGCCATATATGTATGTGTATATATATGTGTATATATATATATACTGTATATGTATATACATATATGTATGTATATATATGTATGTGTGTATACATGTATATACACATAAGATGCATATGTGTATATTGAAAATTTGTAAAATAATCATTTATAGCTAAAAAATGGTCAGAATTTGTTTCATTTATGTAATATCTAAGGAAGTTCTGTTCAGTTCAGTTCAGTTGCTCAGTCGTGTCTGACGCTTTGCAACCCCATGAATTGCAGCACGCCAGGCCTCCCTGTTCATCACCAAGTCCCGGAGTTCACTCAGATTCACATCCATCTAGTCAGTGATGCCATCCAGCCATCTCATCCTCTGTCGTCCACTTCTACTTCCCCCAATCCCTCCCAGCATCAGAGTCTTTTCCAATGAGTCAACTCTTC
>SJYX01016162.1:334975-357458 GCA_006410675.1 Oreotragus oreotragus
CACCTCCACTAGCTTTGTCTGTAGTGATGCTTCTTAAAGTCCACTTGACTTCACATTCCAGGATGTCTGGCTCTAGGTGAGTGATCACTCCTTCATGGTTATGTGGGTTATGAAAATCTTTTTTGTATAGTTCTTCTGTGTATTCTTTCCACCTCTTCTGCTTCTGTTAGGTCCATACCATTTCTGTCCTTTATTTTGCCCATCTTTGCATGAAATATTCCCTTGATGTCTTTAATTTTCTTGAAGAGCTCTCTAGTCTTTTCATTCTATTGTTTTCCTCTATTTCTTTGCATTGATCACTGAGGAAAGCTTTCTTATCTCTCCTTGCTATTCTTTGGAACTCTGCATTCAAATGGGTATATCTTTCCTTTCCTCCTTTGCCTTTAGCTTCTCTTCTTTTCTCAGCTATTTTTAAGGCCTCGACAGACAACCATTTTGCCTTTTGCATTTCTTTTTCTTGTGGATGGTCTTGAACAATGCCTCCTGTACAATGTCACAAACATCCATCCATTGCTGTTCAGGCTCTCAGTCTATCAGATCTAATCCTTTGAATCTATTTGTCGCTTCCACTGTATAATCACAAAGAATTTGATTTAAGTCATACCTGACTTGCCTAGTGGTTTTCCCTACTTCCTTCAATTTAAGTCTCAGTTTGGCAATAAGGAGTTCATGATCTGAGCCACAATGATTAGCTCCCAGTCTTGTTTTTTGCTGACTGTATAGAGCTTCTCCATCTTTGGCCGTAAAGAATATGATCAGTCTGATTTTGGTGTTAACCACCTGGTGATGTGTAGCATCTTCTCTCCTGTTGGAAGAGAGGTTTGCAAAATTCTGTTAGCCTTTGCTCTGTTTCATTTTGTGCTCCAAGGCCAAATTTGCCTGTTACTCCAGGTATCTCTTGAATTCCTACTTTTGCATTCCAGTCCCCTAGCAGCCCATGCCCATGGTGGTGATTTATTAGCCACCTTTGTGTGGAGTTAGGCCTGGATAGCATGACCCAAGAGGCATCCTGACTGTCTCTTGAGAACCCTAAGATTCCAGAAACATGAGATGGAAGGGGCTGTGGAGAGAGCCTCATTCTATACCACCTCCCACTTGACAGATGGAGCACAGAGGCCAAAGAAGGGGATTGACTTGTTCAAAAAGGCTTTCCATGCAGTATGTGGGATCTTAGTTCCAGGACCCGGAATTGAACCTGTGTCCCCTGCAGTGGAAGGGTGGAGTCTTAACCATTGGGCCTCCTGGAAGTCTCAGAGCCCACTTGCAGGATTTAGTTTCCCAACCAAAGATTGGACCCCAACCAGGGCAGTGAAAGAGTCCTAACCACTGGACTGCCAGGGAATTCCCTACAAATGAACTTTTCAATAATAATTATACTTTATGGATGTCTCTCCTATCAGGAAGCTTCCTTAAGCCTCTTATCCTTATCCATCAGACAGTGGAGAGATTGAAAACCATAATCACAGAAAGCTAATCAAGCAGATCACATGGACCATAGCCTTGTCTAATTCACTGAAACTATGAGTCATGGCATGTAGGGCCACCATTGACAGATGGATAGTGGTGGAGAGTTCTGAGAAAACATGGTCTACTGGAGAAGGGAATGGCAAACCACTTCAGTATTCTTGCCTTGAGAACCCCATGAACAGTATGAAAAGGCAAAAAGATAGGACACTGAAAAATGAACTCCCCAGGTTGGTCAGTACCCAATATGCTACTGGAGAAGAATGGACAAATAACTCCAGAAAAAATGAAAAGAAGGAGCCAAAGCAAAAACAACGCCCAATTGTGGATGTGATTGGTGATGGAAGTAAAAGTCTGATGCTGTAAAGAGCAATATTTCATAGGAACCTGGAATGTAAGGTCCATGAATCAAGGTAAATTAAAAGTGGTCAAAAGGGGAGATGACAAGAGTGAACATTGACATTTTAGGAATCAGTGAACTAAAATGGGCTGGAATGGGCAAATTAATTCAGATGACCATTATATCTACTACTGTGAGCAAGAATCCCTTAGAAGAAATGGAGTATTCCTTATAGTCAGCAAAAGAGTCCAAAATGCAGTACTTGGGTGCAAGCTCAAAAATGACAGAATGATCTCTATTCATTTCCAAGGTAAGCCATTCAATATCAAAGTGCCACCTGGGAAGCCATAACTTAATTGTTCAATTAATTATCAACGATTCTGCAACATATGAAACTTTTACCCTCTGTTAATAATCAGATGATTTGGGAATTTCATGACTATAGAATAATTTAACATATTATGTTAAGTTATTAGTATTAAGATCTTTCTATACCCACTNCCGAAGAATTGATGCTTCTGAACTGTGGTGTTGGAGAAGACTCTTGAGAGTCCCTTGGACTGCAAGGAGATCCAACCAGTCCATTCTGAAGGAGATCAGCCCTAGGATTTCTTTGGAAGGAATGATGCTTTAGCTGGAACTCCAGTACTTTAGCCACCTCATGAGAAGAGTTGACTCATTGGAAAAGACTCTGATGCTGGGAGGGATTAGGGGCAGGAGGAGAAGGGGATGACCGAGGATGAGATGGCTGGTTGGCATCACGGACTCATTGGATGTGAGTCTGAGTGAACTCTGAGAGATGGTGATGAACAGGTAGGCCTGGTGTGCTTTTATTCATGGGGTCGCAAAGAGTCGGACATGACCGAGTGACTGAACTGAACTGAACTGAAGACAGTATATGTCAAAAATTATTCTGACTGGCTTTTAGGAGTGGCAGATGACAGCCTCCAGGTATTTAACTGAGGAGAGTTTAATGAGGGGTCTATTACAGAGGTGTGGGCAGTGAAAGAAAACAGAAAAGGGATGGCAAACTATCCAGGGACTAGTTGCACAGGCAAGCTGATACCACCAACTGAACAGAAGGGACAGAGAAAGGGACAGTGTTATAAGGGACCAGAGAGATCACAGAGCCTGGAATATGCCTCCTTCCTGCAACTGTACCCATGGAACACAATGCATTCACGTCTGTGGCAAGACAGGGAAGGGATGAATAGAAGGAATATCTATTTCAATCTCTCTTTGCTCAGAGTTCCAGGAAGTACACAGTTTCCTATAACCATCTCTGGGGTTGTTGGAATCCAATGTCATAATATGCTCTCATCTCACTCCTTCCTAATCTCCTTATAAGTGTAAACATTTTAATCCATAAATTCAAATAAAGTATACATTTAGATGAATTTCTTAAGGAATAAAATCGAAGAGAAAAAAGAAAGCTGCTTTGGATCAGTGAGGAAACAAGAGAGAAAATTTATCTGTCTTGTTTCTGGATTAGTGTGACAGTGTTTTTGTTTGTTTTTTAGAGGACATTCTTCATATATCAATAGGATAGACATTCTTTATTCTTTTATTTGGCTTGTAGTGCCTGCTCTCTCTAATCAGTTGCTAGTCACATGCTAGGTTGTTTTTTATTTAATTTATTTTTTTTGCTTAATTTTTTGTTTATTTTTGTGAGTTTTTAAATAATATATTAGCATTCTTAGAGGAAACCCTTTTTAAAGTTTAAAGTGCAACTGGGTATTCTCTCAATGCTCAGCCAACTCTTCATTTTAGTCATCATCTTGCTTGGAATTTTGTACAGATACCTCTCCCCAGGCTTGGACATGGATTTCCAGGTCTTTGGGATTTGTGTCAAGTTAGTGTTAAAGACCTTTCAGAAAGCTGGCCATTTTTTTAATAGGTTTTATCCCCTTAAGATACAAACTCACAAGACTTCCCTGGTAGTCCAGTGATTAGGACTGGCATTCTCACTGCTGAGAGCCCAGAATTCAAACACTGGTCAGGGAACTAAGATCCCACAAGGAACCCCCCACCCCCCCCAAAAAAAAATAATAATAAGATACAAACTTTCATTCACTAATTCAGCAATTATTTAATTCTAAATATTTCTTCCTACCCAAAGAACTGGGATGGGTACCTGGAATACTGCAGTATTCTTGAAAATACTCAGATTTTTGTTCCTTTTCCCCTGCTTATGCAGGGATGTATTTGAATGAAGTTTATTTTTTAACTTTTTATTTTGTATTGGAGTGTAGCCAGTTAACAGTCTTCCCTTGGTCAGGAACATCCTCTAGAGAAGGAAATGGTAACCTACTCCAATATTCTTGCCTGGGAGATCCCATGAACAGAAGAGACCGATGGACTGCTGTTCATGGATTTACAAAGATTGGGACATAACTTAGCGACTGAGCATGAACTCACAAATAAGTAATTAACAATGTTTTGATAGTTTTGGGTGAACAGAGAAAGGATTCAGCCATATATATTAATGGACAAAGAATGAATTTCAAAAATATACAAGCAACTCCTGCAGCTCAATTCCAGAAAAATAAATGATCCAATCAAAAAATGGGCCAAAGAACTACACAGACATTTCTCCAAAGAAGACATACAGATGCCTAACAAACACATGAAAAGATGCTCAACATCACTCATTATCAGAGAAATACAAATCAAAACTACAATTAGGCACCATCTCACGCGGGTCAGAATGGCTGCTATCCAAAAATCTACAAACAATAAATGCTGGATAGGGTGTAGAGAAAAGGGAACCCTTTTAACTATTGGTGGGAATGCAAACTAGTACAGCCACGATGGAGAACAGTGTGAAGATTTCTTTAAAAAATGGAAATAGAACTGCCATATGACCCAGCAATCCCACTGCTGGGCATACACACCGAGGAAACCAGAATGGAAAAAGACACATGTACCTCAATGTTCATAGTAGCATTGTTTATAATAGCCAGGACATGGAACCTTCCTAGATGTCCATCAGCAGACTAATAGATAAGAAAGCTGTGGTACATATACACAATGGAATATTACTCAGCCATTAAAAAGAATACATTTGAATCAGTTCTAATGAGGTGGATGAAACTGGAGCCTATTATACAGAGTGAAGTAAGCCAGAAAGAAAAACACCAATACAGTATACTAATGCATATATATGGAATTTAGAAAGATGGTAATGATAACCCTCAGAGAAGGCAATGGCACCCCACTCTGTTACTCTTTCCTGGAAAATCCTATGGACGCAGGAGCCTGGTAGGCTGCAGTCCATGGGGTCACTTAGAGTCAGACATGACTGAGCGATTTCACTTTCACTGTTCACTTTCATGTATCGGAGAAGGAAATGGCAACCTACTCCAGTGTTCTTGCCTTGAGAATCCCAGGGAAGGGGGAGCCTGGTGGGCTTCTGTCTATAGGGTCGCACAGAGTTGGACACAAATGAAGCGACTTAGCAGCAGCAGCAGTAGCAGCAGCAGCAGCAATGATAACCCTATATCTGAGACAGCAAAAGAGACACAGATGTATAGAACTGTCTTTTGGACTCTGTGGGAGAGGGCGAGAGTGGGATAATCTGAGAGAATAGCATTGAAACATGTATATTATCATATATCAAACAGACCGCCAGTGGAGGTTCAATGCATGAGACGGGGTGCTTAGGGCTGGTCCACTGGGATGACCAAGAGGGATGGGATGGGGAAGGAGGTGGGAGGTGGGGTTCAGGATGGGGAACACATGTAAACCCAATATATTTTTGCCATATATTGATTCATATCAATATATGGCAAAAATCACTACCCATGGGAATCCCCAGGCAAGAATACTGGAGTGGGTTGCCATTTCCTTCTCCAGGGGATCTTCCCGACCCAGAGATTGAACCCAGGTCTCCCACATTGCAGGCAGATGCTTTAACCTCTGCACCACCAGGGAAGCCCAAAGTAATTAGCCTCCAACTAAAATAAACAAATTAAAAATATAAATAAAATAAAATGAGGTGATTACTAATAAGTCATAAAAATAAATACATAAATATCTAAATAGTATCAAGAATGTGTGTTTTTATTTTATCTATTTGGTAGCTCATTATTCTTTTGGTTTATTTTGTCAGCTTTTATAATATAGTAGTTATTGTGATTTTTCTGACTCTAAGAATGTAAAATAATATTGATAAAAATTTCCAAGCTAGTCTGATCAAAATAGTTCGTTTGCAACTATATAATTTTGTCTCCCTTTTCTTCTAATTTTTTTCTACTGCCTTACTCAGAAAGAAAAGAAAATGCTTGTTTTTTTGTTTGTTTGCTTTTGTTTTTCTAATTCCTGTAGGGAGTAGAAACCTGGAAAACTTTTTTTTTTAATTTTGGAAATGTTATAAAGCAACACAGACTACAGTGGATAGTTCAGTTGTTAACCTGTCAGTCAATATGCTTTTTACACTAAAGCTGTAGTGTCAGATTTATGTATGACAAATTTTCCTGTCAACCAAACAGTTTTCTAAAAAGTCTTATATATTTTATAAAACTCAGTAGTAAGAAATCTGTCTGATTGACAGTTGAGGCACGTATAGTTTGGGGAAAACTATGTTACAATTAAGTGTTCTTCTCTTAAAAAAATAAAATTCAGGTATTACCATCATTTGAGTGGTTGTTAATGGATTATTCACAAATACTTGCAGTTAATGCTGTGTGCAACTTTTGAAATTTTTTCATTGTTTAAAAAAAAATGATATAATCATAGTTGCAGGTATGCCTGGAATAAGCAGCCCAGACGGATTGCTTTATGATGACTCCAATTATGAAAAAAATAGCAGTAACTGTTAATCCTTGCTAATGTTCATATAACAACTGTTGTAAAATCACAGAGAACACACATATGTTCATATTTAAATTTTTAATGGAAAGTTGAAATAATGACAAAAAGCATGTGACATTTGCCGGTGATAAATTTCATGAAAATACAGTCCCTAAATGTTGAGGAATTTTCATTTCTGCCTGCATTTGCTAACATTTACTTAATGTCTTCCCATTTAAAAACCCCTTAATTTAAAATTCTGATGGGAATTCCCTAGTGGTCCAGTTGTTGGTCACTTTCACTGTGGGGGCAGGGTTTAATCCCTGGCAGAAATACTAAGATCTCGGAGGCTGAGTGGCATGGCCAATAAATAAATAATTGAGGGTGTTTTGGTGAAATATCTTCTTCCTTTCTTAGCACTTCAAAGTAGGACTTGTCCAACCTTACTTTAGACAACAAAATATGTCCTTGATATCTTTCCCTCAATTGCAGCCCTGAGATATGACCCATTTCTACTGCTTGTCATTCAGTATGTAACCCAGACCATGCACTGCCATTAAAATATATAAGATTGCCCCCATTATTTCAATACAAAAACATATTTCATGAGTCTCTTATGAGATAAGTGGTGAGTTATGGGTAGAAAGTACAAAAGTTAATTTTATAATGTTCTCCCAAAAAGTCACTATTCTATGCATGAACTGATGATAACTTCATCCTCTTTTCCTAAATTTCATAAATCTTAGGATTATAAAACACACAGAGTCAAGGGATTGGTTTTGTCTCTAGGTGAAACAATAAGAACAAGCTCTGAAGATACAGTAGCATCAAACAGAATTATTGCGGTATTTTAAGAGAATGTTTAACAAGCAATTCACTCATTGACAAATAATGAAACAATGCAGGTTTCAGTGTGTAGGGCATTATTCTGCTGAGTAAGACTGAAGTTATTTATAATTGCTAAATGGTTACTGTAGACTGAATGTTTGTGTCCCCTTCAAAATTCATATGTTAAGTCCCAGCTCCTAGTGTAATTGTAATTTGGATGTGGGGCCTTTGAGAAATGATTAGGTCACGAGAGTGACCTATTCACTATCACATTTTTTTATATTTGTGTGTCTCATTGCCTTCATATATTATGATCCATTGATATCAGAAACCATGTACATAAATTCATATAATCTCAAAACATTTTATACATACCAAAAGTGTTAAAGCATATGTTCTCACAGAATACATCTCGTTCAACTGAATGATTTGCTAGATACTGTGAGAGATGCTAAAAACATATAATGCATTAAATTTATTCACAAAGACTTCATAGACTACTGGGGAGATAAAACTAATATGAGAGGGAGTAATAAATACATAATAGACAATACAGTTACACTAAAATTATATAATTCTAGTTATAAAGTCTATAGGAAATCTAGAGGTAAATCAATGGAGGATGGATCATTAAGGATAAGAGTAGTGTAAATTCATTCAGAATTTATGTAACTGAAAATATGCCAAATACTTTAAATGCATTATTTTAATGAATCTTTGTAAATTGTAGGTACTGTTATTATTGTATTTTACATATGCAGAAATTGGAGCTTGAAGTTTTTGTGAAAGATTATTTGTTGCATTCTCTATCTTTAGTATCAGAATTATAATTTTTATTCTTCCCAGTCCTAGAAAAATATTTGTAGGTGCATGTGATGGTGATATTACCTTCTGACCTATAAAATGTGAGGGATAAGGCCATGTTGGACTTTTAGGAAATTCTCTTAAAGAGAAGAGTACATGTACTGTTCCTACTTTTTTTCTTTCTGGAAATCTAGTTTGGTTTCTGCTGCAACCAACTTCTTATTCACTGATGAGGTGACCTTAAGAGACAATAATCTACTGAGGATAACAAGTGTGAGCTCCTGTCCTTCGTGCCACTGGGCAGCTGTGCTACTAGCTCTGGACAGCCTTCTTTGATTTTTTTTTTTTTTTTTTTTTTCAGAAATTGAAGAAGAACTAAGGAGACTCTTAATGAAAGTGAAAGAGGAGAGTGAAAAAGTTGGCTTAAAGCTCAACATTCAGAAAACGAAGATCATGGCATCCAGTCACATCACTTCATGGAAAATAGATGGGAAACAGTGGAAACAGTGGCTGACTTTATTTTTCTGGGCTTCAAAATTACTGCAGATATTGACTGCAGTCATGAAATTAAAAGACACTTACTCCTTGGAAAGAAAGTTGTAACAAACTTGAAGGTGAAGGTTCAGTCGCTCAGTCGTGTCTGACTCTTTGCGACCCCGTGGACTGTAACTTACTAGGCTTCTCTGTCCACAGGATTCTCCAGGCAAGAATACTGGAGTGGATTGCCATTTCCTTCTCCAGGGGATCTTCCCGACCCAGGGCTCGAACCCGGGTCTCCCGCATTGGAGGCAGACGCTTTAACCTCTGAGCCACCAGGGCTAGAGAGCTGTAACAAACTTAGACAGCATATTAAAAAGCAGAGACATTACTTTGCCAACAAAGCTCTGTCTAGTCAAGGCTATGGTTTTTCCAGTGGTCATGTATGGATGTGAAAGTTGGACTATAAAGAAAGCTGAGTGCCAAAGAAACGATGCTGTGGTGTTGGAGAAGACTCTTGAGAGTCCCTTGGACTGCCAGGAGATCCAACTAGTCCATCCTAAAGGAGATCAGTCCTGAATATTCATTGGAAGGACTGATGTTGAAGCTGAAACTCCAGTCCTTTGGCCACCTGATGTGAAGAGCTGACTCATTGGAAAAGACCCTGATGCTGGGAAAGATTGAGGGCAGGAGGAGAAGGGGACAACAGACGATGAAATGGCTGGATGGCATCACCGACTCAATGGACGTGAGTCTGAGTGAACTCTGGGAGATGGTGATGGACAGGGAGGCCTGGTGTGCTGTGGTTCATGGAGTCCCAAAGAGTCGGACACGACTGAGCAACTGAACTGAACTGAACTGAATTCCCATTTAACTTGTTTAAGCTAGAATTTGTATCTTGCTTAAAGCTAATCTAAAACAACCTCATATGGAACTGAAATAGAAGATTCGTGCAACTGAAACTTAGTTTATATGGGAAATGATGTGCAATGCAAACTACTGCTTGGATAATTTTAGCAATACTATTATGTGCATGATTAATGGCAAGATATTCTCATGATTATGTGAAAAACAGGAGACTGAAAAATGTAGTTTCATTCAGAATAGTTCAGAGGCATTTGAAAATAATCCTTATTTTGAAAATAATGGATAATGAAACTATACATTGAAAGCTCTGGCTCCACTTTATGATTATTTATTTAAAAAAATAACTCACATCTGCTAATTGTTCATTACCTTTGGTTTTCACTTTTTAATTTCCACATCAGTTTTACTGATTATTTCTTTCCTGGAATATTTTGCATTTGAAATTATTTTCTTTAGAGACTTCTGTTATTGGCACCTGCAGCGTTTAGATTTTTTCTAAACTTTGGACTCTAAATTAAGGCTAATGCACTTCATTGCTTGCAAACAAAGCATCAATCTTTATAAATTCAGAATTGAAGTTATCTGGCTATTTGGAATATATAGCGAAAGTCCACTAAAATATTTTTATAAAGTAAATGCCAAAATTCAAATATATGCATATGTTGCAATGTAATTTTCTCTTTCCAATTTATTTTTTAATTGAAGGATAATTGCTTTATAGAATTTTTTGTTTTCTGTCAAACCTCAACATGAATCAGGCATAGGTATACATATAGCCCCTCTTTTTTGAACTTGCCTCACATCTCCCTCCCAAACCTACCCCTCTAGGTTGATACAGCACCCTGTTTGACTTTCCTGAGCCATACAGCAAATTGGCATTGGCTATCTATGTTGCATATGGTAAGGTAATTTTCCATGTTACTCTTTCCATACATCTTACCCTTTTCTCCCCTACCCCCATGCCCATAAGTCTATTCTCCATGTCTGTTTCTCCTTTGCTGCACCGTAAATAAGTTCTTCTGTATCATTCTTCTAGATTCCATATATATGTGTTAGAATATAATATTTATCTTTCTCTTTCTGACTTACTTCACTTTGTGTAACAGGTTGTAGGTTCATCAACTTCATCAGAACTGACTCAAATCCATTCCTTTTTATGGCTGAGTAAAATTCCATTGTGTATATGTACCACAAGTTCTTTATCCATTCATCTGTCAGTAGACATCTAGGTTACTTCCATGTTCTAGCTATTGTAAATAGTGCTGCAATGAACAATGGGATACAGGTGTCTTTTTCAATTTTGGTTTCCTTAGGGGCTTCCCTGGTGGCTCAGAGGTTAAAGCATCTGCCTGGAATGCTGGAGACCCGGGTTTGATCCCTGGGTCGGGAAGATCCCTGGAGAAGGAAATGGCAACCCACTCCAGTACTCTTGCCTGGAGAATCCCATGGAGGGAGGAGCCTGGTAGGCTACAGTCCATGGGGTCGCAAGGAATCGGACACGACTGAGCGACTTCACACACACAGACACACACAGGATATATGCCTAGGCATAGGATTGCAGTCCATTCTGTTATGCCCGAAGTCTGAGTCCCCAAAACAGAGAGAATAAGACGTCAACAGCAATGCAAAAGCACAAAGGGGTTTATTGCTAGCTCAAGCTAGGGGTCCCGTCTCATCCAGCACAGTGGAGTCTTGACGAGAATCCCCAGCTCTGAATCACATCTACTTTTATACCGACAGTTCTTGGTTCCTGTAACAGCATAGCTGATTGGCCAAACCATAAGCCCATGAGGGACTTTTAAACCTCGCATCCCTATCCAGATTGGCTCAGGTCTGGCAGGGCGGGGGGACTACGGGGATTTTTTTTTTTTTTTGATTGGTCAAGCTACACTGCCTGTGAGAGTTCCCAGCGTCTCAGCTTTCACAGAGACCAAAACTCAGGCCTAGCTTACCCCTTAGAGCCTATTATGGCTGCAATTTGGTCCTAACACATTCATTCTAAAGGAGATCACCCTTGGGTGTTCATTGGAAGGACTGATGCTAAAGCTGAAACTTCAATACTTTGTCCACCTCATCCAAAGAGTTGACTCATTGGAAAACACTCTGATGCTGGGAATGATTGGGGCCAGGAGGAGAAGGGGATGACAGAGGATGAGATGACTGGATGGCATCACCGACTCGATAGACATGAGTTTGAGTGAACTCTGGGAGTTGGTGATGGACAGGGAGGCCTGGCGTGCTGCGATTTATGGGGTTGCAAAGAGTCGGACACGACTGAGTGACTGAACTGAACTGAACTGAATGGTGGTTTTATTCCTAGTTTTTTAAGGAATCTCCATTCCATCTTCCATAGTGGCTATATCAATTTACATTCCCAACAGTACAAGAGACTTCCCTTTTCTCCACACCCTCTCCAGCATTTATTGTTGTAGATGTTTTGATGATGGCCATTCTGACTGCTGTGAGGTGATATCTCATTGTAGTGAAGAACTATACAGAAAAGATCTTCATGACCCAGATAATCATGAGGATGTGATCACTAATCTAGAGCCAGACATCTTGGAATGTGAAGTCAAGTGGGCTTTAGAAAGCATCACTAAGAACAAAGCTAGTGGAGGTGATGGAATTCCCGTTGAGCTGTTTCAAATCCTGGAAGATGATGCTGTGAAAGTGCTACACTCAATATGCCAGCAAATTTGGAAAACTCAGCAGTGGCCACAGGACTGGAAAAGGTCAGTTTTCATTCCAATCCCAAAGAAAGGCAATGCCAAAGAATGCTCAAACTACCGCACAATTGCACTCATCTCACACGCTAGTAAAGTAATGCTCAAAATTCTCCAAGCCAGGCTTCAGCAATATGTGAACCGTGAACTCCCTGATGTTCAAGCTGGTTTTAGAACAGGCAGAGGAACCAGAGATCAAATTGCCAACATCCGCTGGATCATGGAAAAAGCAAGAGAGTTCCAGAAAAACATCTATTTCTGCTTTATTGACTATGCCAAAGCCTTTGACTGTGTGGATCACNGACTCTTTGCGACCCCATGGACTGTAGCCTGCCAGGCTCCTCTGACCATGGGATTCTCCAGGCCAGAATAATGGAGTGGGTTGCCACGCCCTTCTCCAGGGGATCTTACCCACCCAGGGATCAAACCCAGGTCTCCTGCGCTGGCAGGCAGATTCTTTACCACCGAGCCACCTGGGGAGCCCTATATTCATATTTATCTCCTTTTGTCCAAGTTAATTAATGTTAATAAACTATTATTGTTACTGCCTACCTTCCGAATTAAGAACCTGAATCTTCTTAGATCGAGTCCAAGTATCACAGGCGTGTACCTTCTCAGAAATGTGTGTACACTCCCACCTAGTGACGGCTCTAAATAATGCAGCGGCAGTGCTGATCGCTCAGGCAATCGTCTGCAAAGTGGGGCCCAGGGATGACGTCATAGGGAAAAGCAGAACCAGAACATATGCTCTTTTTCCGGAGTAGGGAAGGGAGTGAAGAAAAGAAAGATAATTTTAGAAACGTTTTTTTGAAAGCTCGATAATAAACTATTAGTTTTTTCTGACATAAATTAGATTTTCAGAAATTGAGGGAGATTTATGAGCAGAGAGACTGCCTGAGAAGAACGGTTTATTTCCATGAACAGGAAAACACAATTGAACGACTTGTAGCAGCTGGACTGAACTATGGTTAAGAAAGTAGAATAACTGAAGGAGATTCTGTACTGTTTTGATTCCCTCCAGATGAGCAGAAGAATTAGGGACTCATGTCGGTGAAATGGTTACAACTGTAAAACCCCGGGTGCTATGTCTGGGAAAATCAGCTTCTTAGACACGTACTTAACTGGGCTGATTATAAACATGGGACTGTGGGGAATAGACATCAGACTGTTTTTACTGAGCATATTGCCCCATGTTAAGGACGAGAAATGTGGAGTTAAAGGGGTTCTGAACTACTTGCTTACACTCTCCTAAGTACTCAGAGGTCAACGTGGGGTTCAAATTCAGGTCTGTAATACCAGATCCCATTCTCTCCACCACATCATGTTGCTTTTTCTTGAACCATATGCATTTTAATGTTTATTTTAAGTTGTACATCTTTGTTGAATTATCAATAAGCTCAGATGGTATAAAGTTCAAAATGTCTAAAAGTATAAGAGCAAGTAAAAATCAAATGAAAACAAAAAGGGCAAGTGAAAGCAATCTCTCTCCTACCCAAACCTTCATTTCCTCCTCCTAAGACATTCCTCTCTTGCCAGCCTGCTGTATACCTTTCCAGAGTGTTTTATCCACATGTGTAATTAAGAAACGGTAACATCAAAATGACTGAGTCTTCAGTGTTAGAGCAAATTTTATGATTAATGCAGAAAGTCAGGAGGTTAATTAATTTAAACCTCAAAATCAAAACTCCCTTGCCTGCTGCAATAAACTTTAGAATTCAATCAAAATTAAGTGTAGAGTATTTAAAAAATAGAACGTAATTCATCATTTCATTCACTCACTTGAATAGTTTTGACTGACAACTAATGTAAGGCTTTAAAATGATTGCTTAATTTTTCACTAAAGCTTATGTACATTCTCAACACCCTCTTGCAAAGCTTCCAAATCACCCAGAGTCTGTATCCCTTCTCTTTCTTTTATTAAAAATGTTCTTATTCCCGAATCCTTTTCTTGGTTATTAGATAGACTCTTATCCAATCAAGTTGATTTTGGCTAACGACACTCTCAACAAGGAATCTGAGCCCAAAATGAAGTCTGGTTTTATTTCTGGATTATATTATGAGTCAGCTAGCTGGTCATTTCTCCAACCAAATGTCTTAAAGTTTTTAAGATGCTCTAAAACTCTTTTCCCACATGTTGTTTTGTCAGTATGAGTCCAGTTTTCACATGCAAAGTGAATCAGATCCACCACACTTGGCTTTACAGTACATTTTTGCAAGATCTCCCATTTTTAGCTAAGTCACAGCTGAGCTTCACTTTCAGCTAATTAGTACTTGTTCTCAAATCGGGGAGTTCTAACCCAAGCCAGGAGATGAGATGCAATTTACTTCCCCTCTCCTCTCCTAGAATTAACTAAGCTGTAAAACGTGAGCTTCCCTTGCTTTTCCCTTTGTGCCAAGGTTTGTTTCCATCAGAAAGAATCCGACAGAGCTCAGAATGTTCCAAAGCAATCCTGCCGTTCCAATTTGAGCAAGAATGGAGTATTTCTTTTCTAAATCTCAGCTCCTTGGTTGCCAGGCAACCATTAATTTATTGTAGCCAGCTAATATTTAACATAATACATGATGATTAACTAGAACAGTATGCTTTTTCATATTCCTGACTGTATACAGCTCCAGCCAGATTGGAATGAACATGGTTGGTCTTACAGAATCAAAAAACAAGCTACAAAGAATTCTTGAGATTAAAAAGGAATCCTGCTCCTCCTTGCCTGAACCCTGTTCTTAGAGAACACAGTGTATGTGGGGATTATGCAATCCAATGTTCATAAAATTGAAGGAGGCCCTGGTTCTGGAAGACCCTTGTCCCTAAAGAGGAATGACATGGACTGTGAATAAGATATAGGACTCCTTTGAGAGGCCCTGACAACACTTCCATTAACTCGGTTAGGCTGGATCTTTTAATCTATGGTCTTTTTTATGCAAGGACATTTCAAGGTGTGTGTAGCTGATTTATTAAATTAACTAAACTTAATGGACTAGGAAAAGGAAATGGCTTTATTTTTGCCCCGACATTTGTTTCCTTCAGATCTCCCTTCCCTTCTGTGTGACATTTAGGGTAGCTTCTGCAATTTTCTAGTCACTTCACTTATAATGACAGCTTCATATTGTTCCTGAAGATCCATTATCTGGGGTTAAACCATGCGCCCCGGTCTATGTTAGAATTTCAGTGTTGCATCTCATTTAAAGTGTTTCTTCTCCTTTGGTCATGCTTAACCTGTGACTTGGAGCCTTGCAGGTGGAGAGCAGGAACAGTTTGCTCATTCTCTCCTCCTTGCTGATCTACTTCTATTCTCCATCTCTGCTCTGAGTCTTCTGATATCAGGACAGGGAAGAAGAGGTTAGGGGGAAGGGGACTGGAGTTTTTTTTTTTTTTTTTTCCACTTGTTTGGAGCTGTTTGTCCTTTCCTAAGCTACTGAAGCTGAAACTCCAATACACTGGCCATTTGATGTGAAGAACTGACTCATTGGAAAAGACCCTGATGCTGGGAAAGATTGAAGGCAGGAGGAGAAGGGAATGACAGAGGATGACAGAGGATGAGATGGTTGGACGGCATCACCAACTGGATGGACATTCAGTCGGTGAGTAAGCTCCAGGAGTTGGTGATGGACAGGGAAGCCTGGTGTGCTGCAGTGCATGGGGTCACAAAGAGTTGGACATGACTGAGCAACTGAACTGAACTGAAACTACTAATCCCTTTGTGGGGTAGTGGTCCAAATAATATGTCTTTCTTGGGCACAGTTGTGGATTTAAAATATCCCTAAAGGACATTTGCATTGCACATTGCTTAGTGATCCTCTCTGCTTCATGTGTGGCTTGTTCAGTTTACAGCCTCTCAATGCCAAGAGCTCCTCATCCCAGGAGGTAGCCTTTTAGACCAGGAAACTTGAAGATGGTTCATATTTTCCACAGTATCTACTTGGCCCCTTTTGCCATATCAGTGATAGGAATGAAGGCTTGCTCTCACTGCCATATTTGATGAGGCAAGAGTTTTCCCTGCTGTCTCAAACTCTGAGGATAGTTGTTCATTCTGTCAGCTACAAATTGGCATTTGCCATCTTTCTCTACAAGGATTAAATCTTGTGCTGCTGCAGCTGCTGATTTTCAACACCCCCTAAAAGGAGTTCAGGGTGGAGGGCAGAAATGAAGCCCTCTGTGCTCGGAGAAAAACTGGCAGAACAGGTCTTCAGATAGTTAGGTATTTTCAGGAGCTGATTTTATGATCTCAGTTCTTGTATCTCCTCATATCTAGAAAAGCACTAAAGTCCTTCATGGTGACAGCTGCTCCTTGTAACTAGCAAAAACCTGCAAAAAATATATGCTTGATTGCACAAACTCTTTGCCTTCACCAAAATTACATAGACACTGACCTTCCCCTCTTTGCCTCTTTGAAACAGTTTCTCAGAGCTATCTGAGATGCTGTCTCCCAGGCTATAGTCCTCAATTTGCCCCCAATAAAACTCAGCATGCAGCTCTCATGGTGTGCATTTTTTCAAGTCAGCAGTTTCTTTCTAAAATTGTCACCATGCTGTTCTAATGGCACTAGAGTGGGCCCATGAAGTTTTGCTAGCAACCAGGCAGTGGGGTAAACAAATAATAGACCATGCCTGCATTTCTAATCTCCACAGTGGTTTTGTCTTGGAGATTGCCTCTACTTGCCTAGGGCATGAGGGACAAGGGTGGGGGATGAGCTGTAGAACACTGTCCCTATAAATCTCTTCCCTCTAGTATAGCCTTCTCTTTATAGCCTGGCTGGATGGTGAAATGAAGGTCAATGGATTGTCATTCCATTTTTAGTAAGCCTTACAGAGTTGCATCAGGCATTTCTCCTTTAAAATTTGTGATATTTAACATCTCTTTGCTGCGCATTGGCCTTTGAAACTCTGTGGAAATGAAATGTCCATTCCATATGTCATTTATGGACAATGAGAAAATGAGCAACGTTTCCATAAAAGAAACAAACCTGCAGGATGGTATGATAGTTGCCACCTTAGAGTCCATTGATTGTACTTGATGCCTTTGGTTTACTTGGGCTTGCCAGGTGGTGCTATTCGTAATGAACCTGCCCATCAGTGCAGGAGATGTTAGAGATGTTGGTTTTATCCCTGGGTCAGGAAGGTCCCCTGGAGGAGGGCATGGAAACCCACTCCAGTATTCTAGCTAGAGAATCCCATAGACAGAAAAGCCTGGTGAGTTTCTCTGAAGTGCAATCCACTGTTATTTCCCCCATACTTTTCATTCATTTCTTCACTCACAGCAAGATGGACCCGTCACCCCACTGCATTCAAACTGCTCCAGCCAAGGCAATCATTGTCTTCTGAACTGCTCTAAGCTGGTTTTAGAAAAGGCAGAGGAACCAGAGATCAAATTGCCAACATCCGCTGGATCATGGAAAAAGCAAGAGAGTTCCAGAAAAACATCTATTTCTGCTTTATTGACTATGCCAAACCCTTTCACTGTGTGGATCACAATCAACTGTGGAAAATTCTGAAAGAGATGGGAATATCAGACCACCGAACCTGCCTCTTGAGAAATCTGTATGCAGGTCAGGAAGCAACAGTTAGAACTGGACATGGAACAACAGACTGATTCCAAATAGGAGAAAGAGTACGTCAAGGCTGTATATTGTCACCCTGCTTATTTAACTTCTATGCAGAGTACATCATAAGAAACGCTGGACTGGAAGAAACACAGGCTGGAATCAAGATTGCCAGGAGAAATATCATTAACCTCAGATATGCAGATGACACCACCCTTATGGAAGAAAGTGAAGAGGAACTAAAAAGCCTCTTGATGAAAGTGAAAGAGGAGAGCGAAAAAGTTGGCTTAAAGCTCAACATTCAGAAAACGAAGATCATGGCATCTGGTCCCATCACTTCATGGGAAATAGATGGGGAAACAGTGGAAACAGTGTCAGACTTTGTTTTTTTGGGCTCCAAAATCACTGCAGATGGTGACTGCAGCCATGAAATTAAAAGACGCTTACTCCTTGGAAGAAAAGTTATGACCAACCTGGATAGTATATTCAAAAGCAGAGACATTACTTTGCCGACTAAGGTCTGTCTAGTCAAGGCTATGGTTTTTCCTGTGGTCATGTATGGATGTGAAAGTTGGACTGTGAAGAAAGCTGAGCGCCGAAGAATCGATGCTTTTGAACTGTGGTGTTGGAGAAGACTCTTGAGAGTCCCTTGGACTGCAAGGAGATCCAACCAGTCCATTCTGAAGGAGATCAACCCTGGGATTTCTTTGGAAGGAATGATGCTAAAGCTGAAACTCCAGTACTTTGGCCACCTCATACGAAGAGCTGACTCATTGGAAAAGACTCTGATGCTGGGAGGGATTGGGGGCAGGAGGAGAAGGGGATGACCGAGGATGAGATGGCTGGATGGCATCACGGACTCGATGGACGTGAGTCTGAGTGAACTCCGGGAGATGGTGATGGATAGGGAGGCCTGGCGTGCTGTGATTCATGGGGTCGCAAAGAGTCGGACACAACTGAGCCACTGAACTGAACTGAACTGAACTGAATAATGAGTGATGTTGAGCATCTTTTCATGTGTTTGTTAGCCATCTGTATGTCTTCTTTGGAGAAATATCTGTGTAAGTTTCATATAGGGTGAGATTTGTGCTGAGTTTTTGTTTGTTTGTTTGTTTTTCTTCTGAAGGGCAAAGCTGAGTGAGGTGGTAATCCTGTCTGCTGATGATTGGGTTTGTATTTTTGTTTTGCTTGTTGTTTAGATAGGGTGTCCTGCACAGGGTAGGTAGTTGGGTGTCTGGTAGTTGGGTGTTGGGTGATCCCGGGTCTTGTATTCAAGTGGTTCCTTTGTGTGAGTTCTCACTATTAGATACTCTTTATGGTTAGTTCTCTGATAGTCTAGGGTTTTGGAGTCAGTAATCCAACTCCAAAGGCTCAGGGCTTGATCTCTGATCAGGAATGAAGATTCCACATGTGGTTTGTTATGGCATTA
This sequence comes from Oreotragus oreotragus, assembly GCA_006410675.1. Taxonomy (NCBI): domain Eukaryota; kingdom Metazoa; phylum Chordata; class Mammalia; order Artiodactyla; family Bovidae; genus Oreotragus; species Oreotragus oreotragus. The sequence goes on from SJYX01016162.1 coordinate 354,236, forward strand.
AGTGAGATTAAAACAAACATCCAAAACCAAAAAGTCAAAGATGAACCCCAGACAAATGGCAGTTACAAAATCAGGTAAATAATAATTAAAATAATGGAATATACATATACAACCAAGAGTAAAGTCAAAACAGTCCAACAAAAATAAAGTACAGTGTATTGACCCAGCAAACAAAGGAAACCAAAAATTATATTTACTAGTTAAGAACAAAACTAAAGCACAAACTGGAAAACAAAACTAAAGCAAGGTGTCAGGTGGGGAATAAAGCAATGAAAACAAAACTAACAAATATGTTAAGAGGAAAGGAAAGAAAGAATAGATATGCAAAGCTTCAGTTCAGCTCAGTTCAGTCACTCAGTCATGTCTGACTCTTTGCAGCCCCATGGACTACAGCACACCAGACCTCCCTGTCCATCACCAACTCCCTGAGTTCACTCAAACTTATGTCCATTGAGTTGGTGATGCCATCCAACCATCTCATCCTCTGTCGTCCCTTTCTCCTCTCACCTTCAATCTTTCCTGGCATCAGGGTCTTTTCTAATGAGTCAGCTCTTCACATCAGGTGGCCAAAGGATTGGAGTTTCAGCTTCAACATCCGTCCTCCCAATGAACATTCAGGACTGATCTCCTTTAGGATGGACTGGTTGGATCTCCTTGCAGTCCAAGGAACTCTCAAGTGTCTTCTCCAACTCTTGAGAAGACTCCAACCTCTCTACATAGAGGTAGATAAAGAAGATTTGTTTACATTAAAGATTAACTGCAAGGGGAAAAGAACAGTAGTAAAAACAGATGAATAAATGTAGAAAAAATAACAGGTTTAAAAAAATTAAAATTAAAAAAAAAAAAAGGAAAACTCCACAGAACTGCAAAAGCCCAATTTAGAGGAAAAGGTTTATAACTTTGTGACTGGGGAAAAAAAATCTCAAAAGCTTCATTATATTTCATAGTGCCAATAAAATCAACTTCAACAAAGGAGAGAAAAAAGGGGGAAAAAAAGAAAAAAATCTAAAAGAATCTACAGAACAAGTCAAAACATAAGAATAAATAAATGTTTTTCTTGAGTCACTACTGTCAGAGTCCTTTCCCTTGCAGGGAGTCACAGTCCACCTCACCTCCCTAGGATGCCCTCCAACATTGCTGATCTCTGGACCTGCTGTGGGAAAACCTCAGATTGTATTCTGGTCCTACTCAGATTGTGTTCTTGCCTCCAAAGTCTACAGCTGTCAGAACTAGTGCCTTTTCTTTTGTGGGAGCGCTGAATGACCTTTTATATATTCCACAGACACAGAATCTGCCTAGTTGATTGTGTGGATTTAATCTGCAGCTTGTACAGCTGGTGGGAAGGTTTTGGGTATTCTTCCTTAGCCACACTGACCCTGGGTTACAGTTGTGGTTTTATTTCCACCTCTGCATGTGAGTCATCCACTGGGGTTTGCTCCTGAGGCTGTCCTGGAGGTCTTGGGTTTGCCCCTGTAAGGGGCTCCTGTCTGCTCTCAGCTGGTGTTCTGCATGCACTTCTGTGTGTGAAGGTGTATTCCTGATGTACTGCTGGAGAGAGATGCATTCTATCTCCACCTCCATCTTGTTCTATTGCCATGTAATTTTGATTTGTTACCTTCTGTTTAAGTTTCAGATTGTGTATACATAAAGCAGAATCTTTAAATACATACAAAATCCTAGTTGAATATTTTGGAAGACAGTACAAACTCATCAAAGATGATTGAGCTAAAGAAAACTGCCTAGATGTTGGTTTTCCACAGATGTACTGAGAATCATTAGTCCTAGGTTATGATGAGCTCAAAAACATTTCAACGTCTCAAAATATAAACATCACTAGTAATGGTATGCAAATTACTGTAATGGTGGTAAAAAGTTTTAGCACCATCATAATATTCCATTTTAAAGTGAAAACAGCTGTGAAATGCAGTAATTCATTTTCATCAACTGACTTTGCAGGGAGTGTTTCTTTTTTTTTCATAGGAACATCTATTTTGTAATGAGCAACAGCTGAAAAGCAAATAAATTTAATGATATCATGTTCTATGTCCCTTATTTCAGAGTGGCAACCATTTGATTCTGTCTTTTCTTTTTTTTTTTTTTACCCTGTGTAAGGAATAGAAAAAAATTTTCATATCACAATTGCATACTGTCTTCCAACTTAGGATGGGCCCAGAGTAAAGGGACCAGAATCATCTCAGCTCTTTTCCCCTAGGAAACTCAAGACTTCCTTGTTTAGGCAAAAACAGCACTTGGGGCTCACAGGGTTCAGCTCTGCTCAACAGGGTTGTGGGTTTGCCTTCAAAGTTTGGGTAATGGAACCATGTTATGAGACTCAGAGCAATAATTTTCCCAGGACACACTCTCTCATGTTTGTCTTTCTAAATGTGTGTCTACAGAAGTCTTGACTAGTCTGAGTCCTAAATTTCTGGAACACAATAACATTGATCAAATGCGTTGGTTTTATATGCCATTATTATTTTACATAGGATTTGGTGGCTAATGGTGGCTGGTGGCTCAGTTAGTAAAGAATCCATGCATAATACAGGAAATTTGGGTTAGATGCCTGGGTTGATCCCTAGGAAGATGCCCTGGAGAAGAGCAAGGCAACCTACTCCAATATTCTTGCCTGGGGAATCCCATGGATGGAAGAGCCTGGCGGACTACAGTCCATGGGATTGCAAAGAGGAGCAAATGACTGAGTGACTGAAGCTGCATGCATGCATTATTCTACATAGCACTTCCCAGGTGACGTTAGTGGTAAAAACCTACCTGCTAATTCAGGATTCTTAAAAGATGTGGATTCAATTACTCTAAAGGGGTTAGGGAGATCCTCTGGAGGAGGGCATGAGAACTCACTCCAGTATTCATCCCTAGAGAACCCCAGGAGCAGAGAAGCCTGGCAGTCTTCTGTCCATGGGTCCATGGGACCAGAGAGAGCCAGACATGACTGAAGGGACTTAACATGTGCTTGCACACACACACACACACACACACACACACACACACATTACTCTACATAATATTCATCAGGTTTTGATCTAAGTGTATTTCCATCAATGGCTGCAAAGCCAGCACTTTATTTGACTTCTGACAACCAATTAAGAAGCCTACTTTGAACATTTTACTTTGTCCACTGAAACACATAAAGAAAATCACTCTGAGATGAGTGTTTATGTTACCGAATCCAAGATCACTCTGCTTCCTACACAATAGGCCAATAAAT
>SJYX01016162.1:363449-387352 GCA_006410675.1 Oreotragus oreotragus
TGGGTTAGATGCCTGGGTTGATCCCTAGGAAGATGCCCTGGAGAAGAGCAAGGCAACCTACTCCAATATTCTTGCCTGGGGAATCCCATGGATGGAAGAGCCTGGCGGACTACAGTCCATGGGATTGCAAAGAGGAGCAAATGACTGAGTGACTGAAGCTGCATGCATGCATTATTCTACATAGCACTTCCCAGGTGACGTTAGTGGTAAAAACCTACCTGCTAATTCAGGATTCTTAAGAGATGTGGATTCAATTACTCTAAAGGGGTTAGGGAGATCCTCTGGAGGAGGGCATGAGAACTCACTCCAGTATTCATCCCTAGAGAACCCCAGGAGCAGAGAAGCCTGGCAGTCTTCTGTCCATGGGTCCATGGGACCAGAGAGAGCCAGACATGACTGAAGGGACTTAACATGTGCTTGCACACACACACACACACACACACACACACACACACATTACTCTACATAATACTCATCAGGTTTTGATCTAAGTGTATTTCCATCAATGGCTGCAAAGACAGCACTTTATTTGACTTCTGACAACCAATTAAGAAGCCTACTTTGAACATTTTACTTTGTCCACTGAAACACATAAAGAAAATCACTCTGAGATGAGTGTTTATGTTACCGAATCCAAGATCACTCTGCTTCCTACACAATAGGCCAATAAATCTGTGAAAACCAGTTGAATAAGGAGATGGCAGACTAATGTCTCAAAAAGACCATCTTATGGGGGCCTAGATGGCAGGTTCTTTCAAGGTTCAGAGATGAGAGGAAGTGAGGAAACAAAGTAAAAAGACTATTTACTTCTTGCAAATGTCTCCTAGAATGGCAAGCCTCAAGCAGGGGAATGTGTTAATGTATTTCTTCCAGCAATATACAGGTGGGCAGGGTTATGAGCAAAGGCACTTTAACAGTCAGGCAGAGAGGGGCAGGGTTCCCTAAGGCAGGCCATTATGTATGCTTATAATAGCAAAAGGAGCAAAACAAGGGTTAAAGCAAGAGGAATAGATTCAGCACCTTCCTGACTGCATTTACCTATTCACAAGATGCAGGGACTGCACAAGTTTAACCCTATAATTATTGTGTGTAAGGAGTTTGGGGATAGGCTTTATTTCTTTTTCTTCAGACTGAGTTTTTATCGTATATGTGATTTCTTCCAAAGTGTTTGGGAAAATCTTTTGAAATAATAAGAAATTCTGTTAGCACATATTGTGGTGTTGTGAATAGATTTCTTTGGAGGAAGATAATAGGGGCAGTTAAGTTTTTCCTCAATCTTGACAAAGAAAATTATTCAGAAAATGCCACAACAATATATCTTCATTACTAGAAATAATGTAGTTTAGTGGGTGAGAATACTGGTCACAGAATTAACAATTTGCAAACAGTGGTGGACACAGTTATCCCTGATTAAGGAACAGAGTATTCCTTCTAGGAGAACATGGTCCTGGCAGTGGGTTATAAATTTCATCTTTTATACATTGTCTCTAATTTTCCAGGCAAGCTGCTATTAGGACACTCCTATTATGACTGGAGAGGCAGAAATCTCCTATATCCCTCTTTTTGGACAGTAAAGATAACAATAGTAAAAAATGTGTTCTAAGGAAAGCTTTCTTCAAATCTGATTTCCTATAAATTTTTAGAGATCATGTTAAGTTTTGAAATGCACTATGGCTAACAACATAGTGTCCCAGGATTTCATCCTTTTAAGTGAGGAGACAAAAGCTTTCATAACTGCTTAAATGTAACAGATAACATTTAACGGTCATGTACGGATGTGAGAGCTGGACAGAAACAAACAAAAAAAAAAAGGTTGAGTGCTGAAGAATTGATGCCTTCAAACTGTGGTGCTGGAGAAGACTCTTGAGAGTCCCTTGGAATGCAAGGAGATCAAACCAGTCAATCCTAAAGGAAATTAATCCTGAATATTCATTGGAAGGACTGATGCTAAAGCTGAAGCTCCAATATTTTGGCCACTTGATCCAAGGAGCTGACTCATTAGCAAAGACCCTGACACTAGGAAAGATTGAAAGCAGGAGGAGAAGAGGATGACAGAGGATGAGATAGTTTGATGGCATCACTGACTCAATGGACATGAGTTTGAGCAAGCTCTGGGAGATGGTGAAGGACAGGGAAGCCTGGTGTGCTACAGTCCATGGGGTCATAAAGAGTCAGACATGACTGAACAACAGAACAACAGCTACAATAAACTTCCAGTCATATGATTATCAATTTCTAGGCATATAATGTATAGCAAGATGATTATAGCTAATAATAGTGTATAAACATATAATTTGAAAGTTCTTATTCTCATTGCAATAAAGAAATGGGAATTATGTAACAAAATGGAAGTGCTAGGTAACACGGTGGTGGTAATCATTTTGTGACATATGTTCATTGAATCAATGGATTGTACACTTTAAATCTATAAGAACAATAACAGTGGAGCTAATTTTAAATTATATTCTTAGAGGCTGCTATGGTATGAATTTTCTATCCTCCCCCGAAATTCATATATTGAAATCTTAGTCCACAAAGTGATGATATAAGGAGGTGGAGCCTTTGGGAGGTGATTAGGTCATGAGGGTTGAATCTTCATGAATGAGATCTGTGCCCTTATAAAAGAGACAAAACTTCATTGCTGTGAGGTTACAGAAATCAAAAGAAAACCTTCTAAGTGGAAGTTCCTCAGGGGTCACAGAATCTACATAATCTGTATGTTCCATTATCTTGACTTCCTACCCTCCAGACTGTGAGAAATAAAAGTTTGTTTTTTATAAGCCTCAGAGTTTATAGACTTCCTAGGTGGCACAAGTAGTAAAGTACCCACCTGCAAATACAGGACACTCAAAAGACTCGGGTTAGATCCCTGGGTTGGAAAGATCCCCTGGAGGAGGGCATCACAATCCACTGCAGTATTCTTGCCTGGAAAATACCAAGGACAGAGAAGCCCATGGAGCTAGAGTCCATAGGGTCACAAAAAGTTGGACACAACTGAAGCGACAAGGCACAGAGTTTATGGTATTTTAGCAAGTTGAACAGACAAAGACCAGGGAAAATTATTGTTTAGAAAGAAAGTGAATGTCTTTAAATATGTAGTGAGCATGTGGAAAAATACAATTCCTCATCAACACCTTGGATGTATTAAAGGCCACATACATGTAAGCCACAAACAAAAATCTCAGTATCAGTGGATGTTACTGATTTTTAAAATGTTCCATTTCTAAATTAATGTATTGTGTGCCATCCAGAAATAAAGATAAATGTTATAAGACTAAGATAATTTCTAGAAATACATATATATTCAATTCCCTTATGTTCTTGTATGTAAAAATAGTTTTGAGAGAATATAAGCAGGCTAAATAAAGTTTTAAGGAAACTGTCTACATGGGCTCTGCTATTCATTTATTATAGTTAATTTGCTTTAAGCAAATTAAAATGAAAAGGTGTTAACTAAAAATATTTACTTAACATAAATTAAAGTGATGAAATACTCTCTGGTACAATATGACACAATATTTAATTTTATCTAAATATTTTTGTAAAGGTTTTGTTTTATGTTGTTTTGCATGTTTGGCTGGTTAGATGAATTTGTAATTTTAAAAAGTTATTCTTTATTTCTAAATAAACCACTAAATAAATCCAGTTCATAAATAGAAAATAATGAACTGGATATAAATTCTGCTTCTACCATGAATCATTACTATAAGAATTAGTGCCCCTCCATAAACAAATAGCAAACTGGATAAAATATGCAAAGCAAAGATTTGCCAAATATATATAAAAGACAGTACAATAGTGAGAGACTTGAGAAAAATAAATAAATAAAACAAGCACTACTCTTGTTTGTCTATGTCTTGAAGGTGATTACCAGACGACATGCAGGTAAGGGGAACTAAACACCATCCTGGAGTCTTATCTGGGTTGAGTAGAAGGAGATCAGAATTTAGGGGTGCTGAGTATTTGCATGACAAAGTAACAAAGGACAGAGCTACAGACTGGAAAAGCTGTGAAAAACTATGGACAGAAGGACAGAAAAACATCTATTTCTGCTTTATTGACTATGCCAAAGCCTTTGACTGTGGAATAAACTGTGGAAAATTCTGAAAGAGATGGGAATATCAGACCACCAGACATGCCTGTTGAGAAACCTGTATATAGGTCAGAAAGCAACAGTTAGAACTGGACATGAAAAAAAAGACTGGTTCCAGATATGAAAATAGGAAATCTTTTAGAAATAGAAAAAAAGGAAAAGGAGTACATCAAGGTTGTATATTGTCACCCTGCTTTTTAATTTATGTGCAGAGTACATCATGAGAAATTCTGGGCTAGAGGAAGCACAAACTGGAATCAAGATTGCTGAGAGAAATATAAATAATCTCAGATATGCAGATGATACCCCCCTTAAGGCAGAAAGTGAAGAAGAATTAAAGAGTGTCTTGATGAAAGTGAAAGAAGAGAGTGAAAAAGTTGTCTTAAAGCTCAACATTCAGAAAACTAAAATCATGGCATCTAGTCCCATCACTTCATGGCAAATATATAGATAAACAGTGGAAACAGTAGCTGACTTTATTTTTCTGGGCTCCAAAATCACTGCAGATGGTGATTGCAGCCATGAAATTAAAAGACGCTTATTCCTTGGAAGGAAAGTTATGACCAGCTTAGATAGCATATTTAAAAGCAGAGACATTATTTTGCCAACAAAGATCTATCTTGTCAAGCTATGGTTTTTCCAGTGGTCATGTATGGATGTGAGAGTTGGATCATAAAGAAAGCTGAGTGCTGAAGAATCGATGATTTTGAACTGCGGTGTTGGAGAAGACCCTTGAGAGTCCCATGGACTGCAAGGAGATCCATCCTAAAGGAGATCAGTCCTAGGTTTTCATTGGAAGGACAGATGTTGAAGCTGAAACTCCAATCCTTTGGCCACCTGATGCGAAGAGCTAACTCATTGGAAAAGACCCTGATGCTGGGAGATATTAGGGGCAGGAGGAGAAGGGGACGACAGAGGATAAGATGTTTGGAAGGCCTCACCGACTCAATGGACATGGGTTTGGGTGGAATCCGGGAATTGGTGACAGACAGGGAGGCCTGGCGTGCTGTGGTTCATGGGGTCACAAAGAGTCAGACATGACTGAGCGATTGAATTGAACTGAACTAAATTTATATTACATAATGAAAAGGGCACTTTTCCTCTGTGATCGTCTTCCCCCAAACCTATAATCCCCATCTAAACCTTAAAAAGTTCATCAGAGAAAAACAAGCAAAGATTTTTTTACTAAATAAAGACCAAACTCTCTTCAGTACAGTAAAGATCATGGAAGACAAGAAAAGACCAAGAAACTGCCACAGATCTGAGGAGGAGATGGAAATATGACCAAATGCAGTCTGAAGTCATGTGTTTGATATTGGAACAGAAAAATGACATTACTTATGAACTTGGTGAAATACAAAATTTTAGTTTTTTGTTTATTTAATAGTAATGAACTAGTGTTAATCTCAGTTTTGACAAATGTACCACAATGATATAGCATCTTAACTTTAGTAGAAGGTGAAACAAAATGTAGAGTTAGAATCTGTACTGTCTTTGTAAGTTTTCTGTAAATCTAAAATTATCTTGTAGAAAACATTTATTTTAAAAAAAGAAAGCTATTGTAGAATATTATGACACACGTCACTAGGCCAAAGAATATACCAGATATAATAAATCCACTTCTTGTTTATAAAGGAGATATTTAATCTGTCTGATATAATTCCAGAGAACATAATAATCCCAATTGTTCTTGCACTTAATAATAGAGTTTTAAATACCTGGCACAAAATTTGTCAAAACTGAAAGGAGAAATAGATAATTTCACATTTGTATTCAAATACTAAATAATTCTAGCTTAATAATTGATAAAATGCATAGATAAAAATTTAAGCAGAATATAAAAGATTTGAATAACTACCAAGCAAATTTATTAATGATTGTTAGACCATCACTTTGCACATTGATAGGAACAGAAAAGGCTGAAGGTGCAGACAACTAACTTTTTATAGAAAAGTTAGGAGAGTGTCATTTGACTTTACAATAACACTGGAGAGAATTTTGATATAGTGCCCATGAAATCTAGGTACAGATAAATCTAATATAAAATTTATATTTAAGAAGTATTCAGGAAAGGCCATCACTAAAGTGGCCTTATTAGTGGGATAAAGTCATGGAACAAGAATGTGTGGCTTCATTTCTGAGGACTTGAAGTGGACAATGTATATAGAGATTAGACTGAATTTTTTCTTTTTCCTTTTTTTTTTTTAAAGAATCCCATCTAAGACTCAGAGGTGACATCAGCAGAAAGAAGCTGAAAATCAGTACTGTGTATAGAATTGGAGCTGGGTATGGTCTAAATTAGGCAACCAGATGAAAATCAAAGCCCAAGGTACACTGTACTTGACAATTTCCCAGTGGGGAAATCATTAGGAAAATTGTAAGCTCACCCTTGTTTGTTTCCAATCCCAAGAGTTCCCAGATGACATATGAAACCAGCTTGAGTACAAAAAAGGCAAGGAGAGAGCACAGAAAGAGGTGGATTACTCCAGATCAGTAGACAGCAAATGTAATAAGCAAGGGAACGTACATATTAATATGAGTTTTGTCTTGGGTGGCCACAAGACAAATAGACCTCTACACTCACCTGTCAAAATCCTGAGTTAATATAGAAGCTTTAACAGGTTTCACTCACGTATTTAGTCCAGATGGTCTCAACAACGTTTCACTTTCTCAAAGTGGTGTCCTTGAAAGAGCTCCAGCTATGGGGACAGTGGGTGTAATGTACATTACAACGACAGGGGAGAGGGTAAGGAGCCTCATCGTGACAGGTCTAGCTAGATGGTCAACTGCTGATCGCATCCTCTTGATAACCTTCTTCAGCAATCCCACAGGAGAAAGCATTAGCTTTTTACACTGTCTACTTTTAGAGGCAGTCAACACCAGATTGGGCAAACAGTGGAAATTGTCATATTTTATTTTTGGGGGGGGGGCTCCAAAATCACTGCAGATGGTGATTGCAGCCATGAAATTAAAAGACGCTTACTCCTTGGAAGGAAAGTTATGACCAACCTAGATAGCGTATTAAAAACCAGAGATATTACTTTGCCAACAAAGGTCAGTCTAGTCAAGGCTATGGTTTTTCCAGTGATCATGTATGGATGTGAGAGTTGGACTGTGAAGAAAGCTGAGTGCCGAAGAATTGATGCTTTTAACTGTGGTGTTGGAGAAGACTCTTGAGAGTCCCATGGACTGCAAGGAGATTCAACCAGTCCATTCTAAAAGAGATAAGTCCTGGGTGTTTTTTGGAAGGAATGATGCTAAAGCTGAAACTCCAGTACTTTGGCCACCTCCTGTGAAGAGCTGACTCATTGGAAAAAACTTTGATGATGGGAGGGATTGGGGGCAGGAGGAAAAGGGGACGACAGAGGATGAGATGGCTGGATGGCATCAGTGACTCGATGAACATGAGTCTGAGTGAACTCTGGGAGTTGGTGATGTACAGGGAGGCCTAGCATGCTGTGATTCATGGGGTTGCAAACAGTCAGACATGACTAAGTGACTGAACTGAACTGAACTGACTGAACACCAGATTGTAATACTGTCAACCAAGGAAATTGCTTTTGACTCTTAGTTTTTCATTGACCCACCCATCTTTTATCTGATCACAAAATTATTAATTTTGTCATTCTTGTTACCACTCTTGCTACCAGAAATCAAGAAAAATTAGTTAACTTTGAGTAAAACTCAAATGTCATCATTGCTCACAAATTCAGCATTGAACTCTATACTTCTTATGTTTACAAGAATAAAATAGCTTTGCTAGTTCTGAAAAATATTACCTTTAATTTCTTGAGGATAAGAAATATGGATGAGACAAAAATTATGAAGATGCAAAGTCCAGGAAATATCCAAATCATTTTTCAGGACAAAAAAGAACAGACTTTGAAGACTAGAAAAAAAGTAAACCATGAAATTGAAGAAATTTATATGCTGGGACCTTCAGTTGACATTTGTTGTTGTTATTTAGTTGCTAAGTTGTGTCTGGCTCTTGATGACCCCATGGATTGTAGTCCACCAGGCTCCTCTGTCCATGGGATTTTCCAGATATGAATATTGAAGTGCATTACCATTTCCTTCTCAGTGAATCTTCCTGACCCAGATCCCAAACGCACATCTCTTCCTTTGGCATGCAGATTTTTTACCACTGATTCTCCTGGGAAGCCATTCACTTGACAGAGGTTACTTCCAAGGCTATTTCCATTCTCTTCCACTAAATGACAAGAGGGAACAGAATTGCCACACAAGTGTCAGAACTTTGTCACTGTCTTTGACAAAGAATAAGGCTGTTCAGTCAGTTCAGTTCAGTTAAGTCACTCAGTCATATCTAACTCTTTGCAACCCCATGAATCACAGCATACCAGGCTTCACTGACCATCACCAATTCCCAGAGTTCATCCTAACTCATGTGAATCGAGTCATTAATGCCATCCAGCCATCTCATCCTCTGTCGTCTCCTTCTCCTTCTGCCCCCAATCCCTCTCAGCATTAGGGTCTTTTCCAATGAGTCAACTCTTTGCATGAGGTGGCCAAAGTATTGGACTTTCAGCCTCAGCATCAGTCCTTCCAATGAATACCCAGGACTGATCTCCTTTAGGATTGACTGGTTGGATCTCCTTGCAGTCCAAGGAACTCTCAAGAGTCTTCTCCAACACCACGGTTCAAAAGCATCAATTCTTCAGCACTCAGCTTTCTTTATAGTCCAACTCTCACATCCATACATGACCACTGGAAAAACCATAGCCTTGACTAGACGGACCTTTGTTGGCAAAGTAATATCTCTGCTTTTTACTGGGCTATCTAGGTTGGTCACAGTTTTCCTTCCAAGGAGTAAGTGTCTTTTAATTCCATGGATGTAATCACCATCTGCAGTAATTTTGGAGCCCCCAAAATTAAAGTGTGACACTGTTTCCACTGTTTCTCTATCTATTTGCCGTGAAGTGATGGGACCAGATGCCATGATCTTAATTTTCTGAATGTTGGGCTTTAAGCCAACTTTCTCACTCTCCTCTTTTACTTTCTTCAAGAGGCTTTTTAGTTCCTCTTCACTTTCTGCTATAAGGGTGGTGTCACCTGCATACTCGAGGTTCTTGATTCCAGCTTGTGCTTCCAGCCCAGTGTTTGTCATGATGTACTCTGCATATAAGTTAAATAAGCAGGGAGACAATATACAGCCTTGACGTACTCTTTTCCTATTTGGAACCAGTCTGTTGTTCCATGTCCAGTTCTAACTGTTGCTTCCTGACCTGCATACAGGTTTCTCAAGAGGCAGGTCAGGTGGCCTGGTATTTCCAACTCTTTCAGAACTTTCCACAGTTTATTGTGGTCCACACAGTCAAAGGACTTGGCATAGTCAATAAAGCAGAAATAGATGTTTTTCTGGAACTCTCTTGCTTTTTTGATGATCCAGAGGATGTTGGCAATTTGATCTCTGGTTCCTCTGATCTGGTATTCCCATTTCTCTCAGAATCTTCCACAGTTTATTGTGATCCACACAGTCAAAGGACTTGGCATAGTCAATAAAGCAGAAATAGATGTTTTTCTGGAACTCTCTTGCTTTTTTGATGATCCAGAGGATGTTGGCAATTTGATCTCTGGTTCCTCTGCCTTTCCTAAAACCAGCTTGAACATCTGGAAGTTCACGATTTATGTATTGCTGAAGCCTGGCTTGGAGAATTTTGAGAATTATTTTACTAGCGTGTGAGATGACTACAATTGTGCAGTAATTTTAGTATTCTTTTGGCATTGCCTTTCTTTGGGATTGGAATGAAAACTGATTGTTACTCCTGCTGAGTTTTCCAAATTTGCTGGCATATTGAGTGAAGCACTTTCACAGCATCCTCTTTCAGGATTTGAAATAGTTCAACTGGAATTCCATCACCTACACTAGCTTTGTTCATAGTGATGGTTTATAAAGCCCACTTGACTTCACATTCCAGGACGTGTGGCTCTAGGTGAGTGATCAAACTATCGTGATTATTTGGGTCATGAATATCTTTTTGTAGAGTTCTTCTGTGTATTCTTGTCATCTCTTCTTAATATCTTCTGCTTCTGTTAGGTTCATACCATTTCTGTCCTTTATCAAGCCCATCTTTGCATGAAATGTTCCCTTGGTATCTCTAATTTTCTTGAAGAAATCTCTAGTCTTTCCCATTCTGTTATTTTCCTGTTTCTTTGCACTGATCATAGAGGAAGGCTTTCTTATCTCTCCTTGCTATTCTTTGGAACTCTGCATTCAAATGGGAATATCTTTTTTTTCTCCTTTGCTTTTCGCTTCTCTTCTTTGCAGTGCTATCTGTAAGGCCTCCTCAGCCAGCCATTTTGCTTTTTTGCAGTTCTTTTCCATGGGGAAGGTCTTGATCCCTGTCTCCTGTTCATTTCCAAGGCAAATCATTCGATGTCACAGTGATCCAAGCCTATGCCCCAACCAGTAACGCTGAAGAAGCTGAAGTTGAACAGTTCTATGAGGATCTACAAGACCTTTTAGAACTAACACGTAAAATAGATGTCCTTTTCATTATAAGGGACTGGAATACAAAAGTATGAAGTCAAGAAACACCTGGAGTAACAGGTAAATTTGGCATTGGAATATGGAATGAAGCAGGACAAAGGCTAATAGAGTTTGCCAAGAGAATGCACTGGTCATAGCAAACACCCTCTTCCAACAACACAACATCATGTAGACATGATGTCCATGTCTACACATGGACATCACCAGATGGTCAACACTGAAATCAGATTGATTATATTCTTTGCAGCCAAAGATGAAGAAGCTCTATACAGCCAATAAAAACAAGACTGGGAGCTGACTGTGGTTCAGATCATGAACTCCTTATTGCCAAAATCAGACTTAAGTTGAAGAAAGTAGGAAAAAATACTATACCTTTCAGGTATGACCTAAATCAAATAACTTATGATTATACAGTGGAAGTGAGAAATAGATTTAAGGGACTAGATCAGATAAGGCTGTTAGGTTGCTCAAATTACTTCCATATTTTCCTAACTCTTAATAACCAACTCTCTGCTTTCTGTTAACCTATCACCCTCACTTCCATATCCAGCTCATGGGAAGTGTGAGTGGTGAAGACTCGGCCCTGCTGGTAGAGTTGCTTCAAAAGGAGGCTTGTAAGCCATGCCAAATGAAGCACATTCTGAGTAAAACCTGAAAGGGTGAATTAAGAATACAGATTTTCCAGAAACAAATCATGATGCTATTGGCTTTTTGTATACTGCCTTTAATGTAAATAAATAAATAAAAATAAGCAAAGCTAGAAGAGAACATCTGAGTTATATTATCTTTATTCAATAGAATATGAAATAAAAAAAATAGTTGACATAGGAAGAAGCAAACGAAAGTGCTACAAAAAAATAATTTTAGGATAAAAACACTCTAAGCTTTTCCTTTGACTGTGCGGGTCACAAACAGCAGTGGAAAATTCTTAAAGAAATGGGAATACTAGACCATATGACCTGCCTCCTGAGAAATCTGTATGCAGGACAAATGCAACAGTTAATACTGGACGTTGAACAACAGACTGGTTCCAAATTGGGAAAGGAGTATATCAAGGTTGTATATTGTCACCCTTGTAACTTAAGATGCAGAATACATCATGTGAAATGCTGGGCTAGATGAAACACAAGCTGGAATCAAGATTGATGAGAGAAATATGAATAACCTCAGATATGCCGATGACACCAGCCTTATGGCAGAAAGCGAAAGAGCCCCTTGATGAAAGTGAAAGAGGAGAGTGAAAAAGTTGGCTTAAAACTCAACGTTCAGAAAACTAAGATAATGGCATCTGGTCCTATCACTTCATGGCAAATAGATGTGAAAACAGTGACTGACTTTATTTTTCTGGGCTCCAAAATCACTGCAGGTGGTGAGTGCAGCCATAAAATTAAAAGACGTTACTCTTTGGAAGAAAAGCTATGAGCAACCTAGACATCATATTAAAAAACAAAGACATTACCTGCCACCAAAAGTCCGTCTAGTCTAAGCTATGGTTTTTCCAGTAGTCATGTATGGATGTGAGAAGCTGAGTGCCAAAGAATTGATACTTTTGAACTGTGGTGTTGGAGAAGACCCTTGAGAATCACTTGGACTACAAGGAGATCACACCCATCAATCCTCAAGGAAATCAGTCCTGAATATTCATTGGAAGGATTGATGCTGAAGCTGAAACTCCAATACTTGGCCACCTGATGCAAAGAACTGATTCATTGGAAAAGATCTGATGCTGGGAAAGATTGAAGGCAGGAGGAGAAGGGGATGAAAGAGGGTAGATGTTTGGATGGCATTACCAACTCAATGGAAATGAGTTTGAGCAAGCTCCAAGTGTTGGTGATGGACAGGGAAATCTGGCATGCTGGAGCCTAAGGGGTTGCAAAGAGTCAGACAGGACTGAGCAACTGAACTGAACTGAAGCTTATATCAGGTGTAATAAATTATATAAATGTTTAATATATGTTATGTTTTGATTATATTAAGGTTTTTTAAGATGTAAAAATGTATAATTTGGTTTGGTTTTTTATTTTAAATAAACACTCATGTAATTAATTTTGTTAATAATTCTTATTTTCTTGCAAAAGAGGTCTCCAAATTATATAATCCTATGTTTCAATGTAACTAGGTTTTAATGAAAAGAAGACTATATTTTTATACACTTAGGAAAAATAAGTCAATTATTATTAGAATTATAAAAAATTAGTACCTAACAAAACAAATACCCATATTTGGACATTGTTTCCAGATCACCTATATGAACAGGTGAAATTTATAAATCACTTGTACAGTTATGTAGTATACTTATTTCAGATGAAGCTCCATAGTTGAGAAATACTATATACTTATAATAAGCACACTCAGACATGGTTATAATGAAAGTTAATTGTTAGAATAATTTTCCTACACATATGTACTAGAAATTTTGAAAGAAGTTTATATATTTGTAAGAATATATGTTATATATATATATATATATATTGCGAGAGAGAGAGAAAGCAACATAGCTATCTATATATATATATATATACACATATCTACTTGCTTCTCTCTCAGAACCTCTACTTTTGGTTTTTGTTCTGCTTAAAAATCTTTATAGTAAACTTTTGCATAGGTGGCTCCTTCATATTATTCAGATATCAATTCACTTCTTAGCTTTTCTTATTACACAATTTAAAGACAGTGTGTCCCATCCAAGTCATTGTCTATCTTTCTTTCACTGCTTTATTTTGCTCTCAGAACTGCTCCTTATCTAAAAACACTTTTTTTTTGTTTTTTTCTTATTTATTGTCTATCACTCATCCTCCACATATGGATGATCCTGTAAATAGGCAGTAACTACTATAAATTTATAATTAAACTATAAATTTAAATAAAATTGAAGGTGTTCTTCCTTGTCACAGTACTGACATTAAGAAGAAACTCAATACTTTTATACCTTAATATCTAAATATGGCTAGTGCATACCAGAGTGAACAACTTGTATCATTACAGAAAGCTATTGGAGAGTGCTGCTTTATCTTATGTCAGCTTAAAGAGATAAAATCTTTCCAATTATTTTACTGTCATATATGGAGTTTAGACGAGTTACAGGCACACAGAAAGTATTCCATTAGTATTTGCTGAATAGATTGTTAAAGTAAATCCTGCACATTTTAGCTTCCTCAGAGAACAAAATACTGTACTATTTTGCAAGTGAGAAAACAACAAAAGGGCTTTCCTGATGACAAAGTAGGTAAAGAATCTGCCTGCAATGTAAGAGCCATGGAAGGCATAGGTTTGATCTCTGGGTTGAAAAGATACCATGGAGTAGGAAACAGCAATCTACTTTAGTATTCTTGCTCAGGAAATCTCATGGACAGAGGATCCTGGTGGGCTTACAGTCCATGGAGTTGCAAAGAGTCAGACATGATTAAGCATGTGAGCACAAACAGCAAAAGGACACAAGAACAATTAAAGATAATAATAATATCACAGATCCTAGACAAATATTTAAATTTCAGAGAATTAATTTTATTTTCTTTTACTCTCTTTTTTTCCTCAAACAGACATATGCAAGAAAACAGGAGGCAATTATAGAAAATTTCTGTTTTATATTCCCCAAAAGATATAAGAAGATGCTGCATCCATAAAAATAGAGAAAGCAGTTATGGAGAAAAATCAATTGAAGATAAAGAATAATTACATGTAAATGGAAAACTTGATTGGTAGATTGGTAAATGCAACCCTTGATTGAAGCAGTAAACAGTAGACTGATTAGTACAGAAAAGTGAAGAACAAAAGTAGAACATAATAGCTAGGACTCAAAAAAACAAAAAAACAAAAAAAACCTGGAGATTAAACTTGAATAAGTGAAAAACACTTTTAGGAGTTTCTATCTATATAACAAGATAAGCAGTCAAAAGATGAATGAAACAAAGGTGATAATTTAAAATGCTAATGCCAGTCAATAGAAAGAAA
This sequence comes from Oreotragus oreotragus, assembly GCA_006410675.1. Taxonomy (NCBI): domain Eukaryota; kingdom Metazoa; phylum Chordata; class Mammalia; order Artiodactyla; family Bovidae; genus Oreotragus; species Oreotragus oreotragus. The sequence continues at coordinate 378,002 of SJYX01016162.1, forward strand.
CTATTTTGAAGGTAGATATGAGTCTTCAGGTAGAGTTCTAGATAGAAATTAATTAACAAGTTTTCCAAAAAAACTGAATTTCAAAGAAAGACGTAAAAAAAATCTAAACCTTTGTGAGAGAGGAGGACTATTCCCTTCTTCCCTTCTAGATTCTTTGACTAGTATAATAATTAAATAGCCATAAGACAGATGAACAGAAAGGAGAGCATATTTAATTTCATACAAACAGGGGCTCCAAAGATATGAGGGTTTTGCATAATCAGGCAATTGATGCCATTCTGAGTTAAGGATAGTGGTGTAGAAATCTGGAACTTTAAAGGAAAGGAAGACATTTTTCAGGAAGGAAGGTATGAAAAGCAAATATTTGGTAAACAGATGCTGAACATGCCATGAGGAGAAGTCTTTCTGGTTAAAAAAAAAATGTTACCTTTGATAATAGCTCTCTTCCTGATAAGGGATCATTATCTATTAAAAAATTTCTTTTAGGCAGTTAAGAGATGGTGGTGAGGGGGTAATACTAAGCTCTTCTTGTGTCTGCCTGGCCTTGTGTTCTGCTCAAAATAACCCTTAAGTCAAACTGGTGCATATTGTGGAGGCCTGGCCCCCATCAGCTTATACCCTGTGTACTCTAACTGAACACACCGAAAAAGAATTTTTATACAAAGAAGTTTGAGACTTTTTAGCACAGTAAATAAATGAACAAATAGAGAAATAGAAAGCCTTTCTTTTTAGTGGGAGGGGTATCAAAGAGGTAAATGTTGAGAATTATGAAGATTCTGTATTCACCTTATTATATTAATTTACAAAGACAATAAAAAATGAGATTTGACTGCCACCCATTGTGAGACTTCTAAACAAAGTGGGTTGTCTAGTCTATTAAGGATTCAAGAAGGATCATAAATCAATGGCAGTAGCACACATTTTAATCTTACTAGAGCTTTGAGGAAGAGGTAGATAGGTATGAAGCCTTATCTGTGATTTCTCTTGATTTCTAATTATTCAAGAAGTGTAAGGAAATTAAGTCCCTTGATCATTTTATCAAAAAGCAACCTCCTGAATTTTTTTTAAGAATGGTTTTAATGTTTTATTACACTCAACTTTTACATATGAATATTGGGCATATGTAACAAGACTGATAGCTGCCACAGTCAATGGATGGTATTAGAGCCTATAGGTGGAGTTTCAAATACTTAATTTATGAATTTGTACTAGCTTATACCCTTTATGTACTTTTGGGACATCTGAATAGCAAGTTCAATTCTTTATATCCTAGTTAGACATAGAAAAGAAAGAGATAGGCAGACAAACAAATCGGCAGAAAATTTCCTACCACCTCTTTCATCATTAAAAAAAAAAATGCATTGTTAATCTTCTTTAAGAAGAAGTCCAAAGACAGGTTGATTAATTTGATGACTGAAGTATTTTATCCTGGATCTAGGATCTTTCTTTCCTGCCATTATCAGCTCTGACCTCAAGGTACTCCCTAATGTTGATGTGCAGTCGCTAAGTTATGTCCAACTCTTTGCAACCCCATGGATTGCAGCATGACAGGCTTCCTTGTCCTTCACTGTCTCCTGGAGTTTGGTCATACATATGTCCATTGAGTCAGTGATATTATCTAAGCATCTCATCCTCTGCTGCCCTCTTTTCCATTTGCCTTGAATCTTTTCCAGCATCAGGATCTTTTCAAATAAGTTGGTTCTTCACATTAGGTGGCCAAAGTATTGGAGTTTCAGCCTCAACATCAGTCCTTTCAATGAATATTCAGGGTTGATTTCCTTGGTTATTGACTGGTTTGTTCTCTTTGTAGTCCAAGGGACTCTCAAGAGTTGTATCCAACACCACAATGTGAAAGCATCAATTCTTCTTTATGGTCCAACTCTCACATCCATACATGACTACTAGAAAAACCATAGCTTTATAAATAGCCATAAGACAGATGAACAGAAAGGAGAGCATATTTAATTTCATACAAACAGGGGCTCCAAAGATATGAGGGTTTTGCATAATCAGGCAATTGATGCCATTCTGAGTTAAGGATAGTGGTGTAGAAATCTGGAACTTTAAAGGAAAGGAAGACATTTTTCAGGAAGGAAGGTATGAAAAGCAAATATTTGGTAAACAGATGCTGAACATGCCATGAGGAGAAGTCTTTCTGGTTAAAAAAAAAATGTTACCTTTGATAATAGCTCTCTTCCTGATAAGGGATCATTATCTATTAAAAAATTTCTTTTAGGCAGTTAAGAGATGGTGGTGAGGGGGTAATACTAAGCTCTTCTTGTGTCTCCCTGGCCTTGTGTTCTGCTCAAAATAACCCTTAAGTCAAACTGGTGCATATTGTGGAGGCCTGGCCCCCATCAGCTTATACCCTGTGTACTCTAACTGAACACACCGAAAAAGAATTTTTATACAAAGAAGTTTGAGACTTTTTAGCACAGTAAATAAATGAACAAATAGAGAAATAGAAAGCCTTTCTTTTTAGTGGGAGGGGTATCAAAGAGGTAAATGTTGAGAATTATGAAGATTCTGTATTCACCTTATTATATTAATTTACAAAGACAATAAAAAATGAGATTTGACTGCCACCCATTGTGAGACTTCTAAACAAAGTGGGTTGTCTAGTCTATTAAGGATTCAAGAAGGATCATAAATCAATGGCAGTAGCACACATTTTAATCTTACTAGAGCTTTGAGGAAGAGGTAGATAGGTATGAAGCCTTATCTGTGATTTCTCTTGATTTCTAATTATTCAAGAAGTGTAAGGAAATTAAGTCCCTTGATCATTTTATCAAAAAGCAACCTCCTGAATTTTTTTTAAGAATGGTTTTAATGTTTTATTACACTCAACTTTTACATATGAATATTGGGCATATGTAACAAGACTGATAGCTGCCACAGTCAATGGATGGTATTAGAGCCTATAGGTGGAGTTTCAAATACTTAATTTATGAATTTGTACTAGCTTATACCCTTTATGTACTTTTGGGACATCTGAATAGCAAGTTCAATTCTTTATATCCTAGTTAGACATAGAAAAGAAAGAGATAGGCAGACAAACAAATCGGCAGAAAATTTCCTACCACCTCTTTCATCATTAAAAAAAAAAATGCATTGTTAATCTTCTTTAAGAAGAAGTCCAAAGACAGGTTGATTAATTTGATGACTGAAGTATTTTATCCTGGATCTAGGATCTTTCTTTCCTGCCATTATCAGCTCTGACCTCAAGGTACTCCCTAATGTTGATGTGCAGTCGCTAAGTTATGTCCAACTCTTTGCAACCCCATGGATTGCAGCATGACAGGCTTCCTTGTCCTTCACTGTCTCCTGGAGTTTGGTCATACATATGTCCATTGAGTCAGTGATATTATCTAAGCATCTCATCCTCTGCTGCCCTCTTTTCCATTTGCCTTGAATCTTTTCCAGCATCAGGATCTTTTCAAATAAGTTGGTTCTTCACATTAGGTGGCCAAAGTATTGGAGTTTCAGCCTCAACATCAGTCCTTTCAATGAATATTCAGGGTTGATTTCCTTGGTTATTGACTGGTTTGTTCTCTTTGTAGTCCAAGGGACTCTCAAGAGTTGTATCCAACACCACAATGTGAAAGCATCAATTCTTCTTTATGGTCCAACTCTCACATCCATACATGACTACTAGAAAAACCATAGCTTTGACTGTACTGACCTTTGTCAACAAAGTGATATCTCTGCTTTTTAATACACTCTCTATGTTTGCCATAGTTTTCCTTCCAAGGAGTGTTTTTAATTTCATGGCTGCAGCCACATCCACAGTGATTTTAAAGCCCAAGAAAATAAATTTTGTCACTGCTTCTACTTTTTCCCCTTTTACTTGCCTTGATGTGATGGGACCAGATACCATGATCTTAGTGTTTTGAATGTTGAGTTTTAAGCCAGGTTTTTCATTCTCACTCTTTTTCACTTTTACTCTTTCACCCTCATCAAGAGGCTCTAGTTCCTCTTCACATTCTGCCATTAGAGTGGTATCATCTGCATATCTGAGGTTGTTCATATTTCTCCTGGCTATCTTGATACCAGCTTGTGATTCATCCAGCTTGGCATTTTGTATAATGTACTCTGTATATAAATAAAATATACAGGGTGACAATATACAGCCTTGTTGTATATATACCCCCTATTAAAGTATTAAAATTCCTACTGCAGATTTAAGCATCATTTGCTGATACAATGGCATTCATTGAGGAAAAAGACTAAAAGGCTATTCTCCTGTGTGTGTTCCTTTTTATGTGTCTGAAACCTTTCCAAAATCACCCAGCAAATATCCACCTTATCTAATTGATTAGTATTTCTTATGTTTCTAATTGCTAAAGCTATCATTAGCAGTAGGAATGAGATGGCTGAGACTGACTTCAAACTGAAAATAGGTACTCAAAGCTCGTTTTCTGTAAAAGTCTGTGGTTTAGATAAAAAGAAAAAAAGTGAACTTGGTGTTTGAATTGGCAACTAATAGTGCTGCTATACTACCCAAATCCAAAAGTTAGCTTACAATAATAAGTGGCATTTATAACAAAAAGCAACCTAGAAAGCATGTTAAAAAGCAGAGACATTACTTTGCTGACAAAGGTCCATCTAGGCAAAGCTATGGTTTTTCCAGTTGTAATGTAAGGATGTGAGATTTGGACTATAAAGAAAGCTGAGCACTGAAGAATTGGTGCTTTTGAACTGTGGTGTTGGAGAAGACTCTTGAGAGTCCCTTGGACTGCAAGGAGATCCAACCAGTCCACCTTAGAGGAGATCAGTCCTGGGTGTTCACTGGAAGGACTGATGCTGAGGCTGAAACTCCAGTACTTTGGCCACCTGATACAAAGAGCTGACTTACTGGAAAAGACTCTGATGCTAGGAAAGATTGAAGGCAGGAAGAGAAGAGAAAGACAGAGGATGAGATGGTTGGATGGCATCACTGACTCAATGGACATGAATTTGAGCAAGCTCTGGGTGTTGGTAATGGACAGGGAAGCCCAGCATGCTGCAGTCCACAGGATCATGAAGAGTCAGACATGACTGAACTGAAGAGATAACAAAAAGCCACCTGGTGGTTCATATGGTAAAGAATCTGCCTGCGATGTAGGACACCTAAGTTCAATCCCTGGGTTGGTAAGATCCCCTGCAGAAGAGAGTAGCTACTCTCTCCAGTATTCTTGCCTGGAGAATTCCATGGACAGAAGAGCCTGGTGGGCTACAGTCCAAGAAGTTGTAAAGAGTAACTAACATGACTGAGTAACTAACACTAACACTAACACTTTCACCGCAAAAAGCTGCCTAGACCAGTCCTACAAATCTATTGTGTTTCTGCTAACTACAGTTATGGCCTCATTTTGCTAGTTGTCTGTTGACTAACAATAGAGAGGCTATCATTGTTTTGGTCTTCTCTGTGTATAACAACATATGGCAGCACCATAGGGCATGAAAGACAGGAAATTGCTATTTATAGTTTCTGGTACAGAAACAGACAGAAATGTCAGGAATCAGTAGGTCTCTGCTTCTCTGACTGATGGCACCACACAGTGCAGAACAAACCCATGGGTCCAATGAGACTTAGATCTAGTTAGGCTCACTAGATGCAATGGTAAATTTTGAAATTGCAAAAGATAGATGGTTGGAGAGCAGAAGCTGATTTCCTTCCAGCAAATTAATGGTTGAATTGCCTAGGAAAGAACTGGAGTAAAGATGTTTCTTGTTACAAGAGCACAGTTAAATTATTGACTGAAATATTACGCATGTACGTTTGTTTCTATACATATGTGCATGTGCTTGTGTGTGTCTATGCTTATACTGATATAAACCAGTTAATCATAAAGAAAATCAACCCTGAATATTCATTGGAAAAACTGATGCTGAAGCTGAAGCTCCACTACTTTGGCCACATGATATTGAAGAGCTAACTCATTGGAAAAGACTCTGATGTCAGGAAAGATTGAGGAAAGGAAGAGAAAGGAATGACAGAGGAGATGGTTGAATGGCATCATGGACTTAATGGACATGAGTTTGAGCAAACCTAGAGAAACAGTGAAGGACAGGAAAGCCTGGTATGCTTCAGTCCATGGGGTCACAAAGAGTCAAACAGGACTCAGCACCCAAACAACAAAATGTGTATTTATTCATATATCATTTTTATATTAATCAAAGAGTAGTCTAAGGTCATGAAGTCATTCAGTGTGGTATATATAAACCCTTGCACAGTTCTATAGCTGCAGATCTGCTTAATATGCTCCAAGGTATAGAAAGCCAACCCATGTCTTCTTTTCATGAGAGTATTCTCCTAGAGTCATCTCCTGCATCATTTTATACATATAGTAGAAGGAAAAATATACTATTTAAGACATTGTTGACTTTAGAAAGATACACAACATGAGATTTGCAAGTTATGTTAGACCTTATGGTCTTTTCCTAGGACCCGTCGCTCCAAAGATCATCGAGACTCGGATTCGATGCAAACAGCAGGAGGATTTATTGGGCCGGCGCGCCGGGGTTCAGCCACCTCTAGGGAGAAATGAACCCCAAACAGTCGTTACAGAGCAGTTTTTAAGCACAAAACCCACAAACAGGTACAGCTAGGGTGGGGACAGTCTGATTGGCGCATACAGTCTGACCTTTATGGGGATTGGTTTATAGGTTATCGGGCTATGGCGGTTAGCAAGTTTTAGGTAAAAAAACAACTTATTGCAAAATACTTAGAAGAGGAATTCTTGGAAACTCTTGGGGCGAGCTAACTTTGGTAAATTTTAACTTGACTCTTCAGTTAAATTTAATTTGGGGCAAAATGAAGACTGTAGGTGAAGAGACAACTCTTCAGATAGAGAAACTGAGAAACTGCTCTAGAGAGGTAATGAGAGAAGGTCAATATATAGGATTTGGTGTGAGGGTAATTCAGGGGATTGGGGCAAAAGGCAATAAAACCCACTTATTTTAGAAGATTTTCTGCTAGTCTAAAGGGATTTCGTGCTTTTCTAGATATGAGGAGATGTAAGGACTGGGATCATGAAATCAGTTTCTGAAAACATTTGACTATCTAAAGACCTGTTCCACCAGTTTCCCTGTAGCACAGAGTGCCTCATTCTCCACCATGAACTCCTTTCAGGGTCAAAGGTCAACAGCTACAGCAGAACAGGATTCAGTTTCCACAGAGAGAAATGGCAAATGCCCTTGGCAAGAGCCAATTTGTAGTTGATAATATCGTAAGCCATAAGACATACCTTTTAGTTAGAATGTTTAAAAATTATGCCAAAAACTTTTGAAAAATTTTAATTGAATTTAGCATGCTGCTGCTGCTGCTGCTAAGTCGCTTCAGTCGTGTCCGACTCTGGGCGACCCCAGAGACGGCAGCTCACCAGGCTCCCCTGTCCCTGGGATTCTCCAGGCAAGAACACTGGAGTGGGTTGCCATTTCCTTCTCCAATGCATGAAAGTGAAAAGTGAAAGTGAAGTCGCTCAGTCATGTCTGACTCTTCGCGACCCCATGGACTGCAGCCTATCAGCCTCCTCCATCCATGGGATTTTCCAGGCAAGAGTACTGGAGTGGGGTGCCATTGCCTTCTAAAGAATTTAGCATAATAATATGAAATAACATATTATCATATCAATCAATAACATATATTAAGCATCATGGCTTATCGATATAGATAACAAAAGATTAACTTGTTGGGACAAAGTTCTCCTTGCCTGCAAAAACAATTCAAGTGATGGTGCACCTATCTGACATTATAAAATGAAATCATTTTCCCTAATGTCTGTTGGGCAAAGAAATTTTTTCTTTACAGTTTTGGGGTCCTCTGTCTGGACTAAAAATTAAATTGATGTGAGAAGTGTTAACAGTGAGGTAAAAATTGATAGGCAGTCAGTATAGAGCCTCAGGACACCCAAAAAAGATGTCCTTTTCTTTATAGGGGACTGGAATGCAAAAGTAGGAAGTCAATAAAACACCTGGAGTAACAGGCAAATTTGGCCTTGGAATACAGAATGAAGCAGGGCAAAGACTAATAGAGTTTTGCCAAGAAAGTGCACTGGTCATAGTAAACACCCTCTTCCAACAACACAAGAGAAGACTCTACACATGGACATCACCAGATGGTCAACACCAAAATCAGATTGATTATATTCTTTGCAGCCAAAGATGGAGAAGCTCTATACAGTCAACAACAACAACAACAAAAAGACCAGGAGCTGACTGTGGCTCAGATCATGAACTCCTTATTACCAAATTCAGACTTAAATTCAAGAAAGTAGGGAAAACCATTAGACCACTCAGGTATGACCTAAATCAAATCCCTTATGATTATACAGTGGAAGTGAGAAATAGATTTAAGGGACTAGATCTGATAGAGTGCCTGATGAACTATGGATGGAGGTTTATGACATTCTACAGGAGACAGGAATCAAGATCATCCACAAGAAAAAGAAACTCAAAAAAGCAAAATGGCTCTCTGAGGAGGCCTTACAAGTATCTGTGAAAAGAAGAGAAGTGAAAAGCAAAGGAGGAAAGGAAAGATATACCCATTTGAATGCAGAGGTCCAAAGGATAGCAAGAAGAGAGATAAGAAAGCCTTTCTCAGCGATCAGTGAAAAAAAAATAGAGGAAAACAACAGGATGGGAAAGACTAGAGATCTATTCAAGAAAATTAGAGATACCAAGGGAACATTTCATGTAAAGATGGGCACAATAAAGGACAGAAATATGGGACCTACCAGAAGCAGGAGATATTAAGAAGAGGTGGCAAGAATACACAGAGAACTATATAAAAAAGATCTTCAAGACATAGATAATATTGATGGTATGATCACTCACCTAGAGCCAGACATCTTGGAATGTGAAGTCAAGTGGGCCTTAGGAAGCATCACTATGAACAAAGCTAGTAGAGATGATAGAATTCCAGTTGAGCTATTTCAAATCCTAAAAGATGATGCTGTGAAAGTGTTGCACTCAGAATGCCAGCAAATTTGGAAAACTCAGTAGTGGCCACAGAATGGGAAAAGGTCAGTTTTCACTCCAATCCCAAAGAAAGGCAATGCCAAAGAATGTTCAAACTACTGCACAATTGCACTCATCTCACATGCTAGTAAAGTAATGGTCAAAATTCTCCAAGCCAGGCTTCAACAGTACATGAACCATGAACTTCCAGATGTTCAAGCTGGATTTTGAAAAGGCAGAGGAACCAGAGATCAAATTGCCAACATCATCTGGATCACTGAAAAAGCAAGAGAGTTCCAGAAAAACATCTCCTTCTGCTTTATTGACTATGCCAAAGCCTTTGACTGTGTGGATCACAACCAACTGTGGGAAAATTCTTCAAGACATGGGAATATCAGACCACCTGACCTG
>SJYX01016162.1:404012-436898 GCA_006410675.1 Oreotragus oreotragus
ATTGCTTTAATTGGCTAAAAATTTAAGGTGCTTGACTTTTAGAAAAGGAGAGATATATAGTATTATGAAATATCTAACCAAATAAAAAACTGCTTTACTTCACATATCCTAAAAGACAATTTAAGAATTAAATGTCATACTGATAAAACTTGAATTTGATGCTTTTTAATATACTTTAAGCTTCTTGATTCCTAAAAGAATATATATTTGACAGATTTTCTACAAGAAAGAGGAGAAAATAACTGACTTAAAGTACTACTTGGACAGAACTGTCTATATGATCCCAACATGTTTTGACATTCTTTAGTTTAGCATACTCTTTCTGAGTGACATCAGGCTCTTAGGATTCAGTACAAATGGGGTGAGAAATCATTACTCTCTAAGAATGTCCTGTCCTTGCAAACTAAAAGTATATATTATAAGGGAACATTTGATTGTTGCACTTAAAACAAGTGAAGTGTAGTTAATTCATATATGATAGGTGTTTTGTGAAGTCTGTGATCCTAACTGTTTTTTACATTTTTATTTAAAACAATTTCTAAGATAAATGGTATATATACAATATATCATGCATGTATGTATTCATATATATTATTAAACATCTCAACTGCTGGCAAACCATTGTTTTTGCAGATTTACATATTATACTTAATGAAAATTCTTGTTTTAAAAACTGGTTCATTCCAATAGCACTATCTAAATACTTTCTAAATGCATTAAGAACGATATGAATTACACAGGTCCATTTTGTGCCTGCAAATAGATCAGAAATTTCTTGATAAAATTCAGAGGCTATGACATCTCATGGACTAAATTATTTATCTAAATGTTAAAACTCTATTTCTAGTTTTACATACTTGTTGCACTGGGGTCATTGNTAAATACTTTCTAAATGCATTAAGAACGATATGAATTACACAGGTCCATTTTGTGCCTGCAAATAGATCAGAAATTTCTTGATAAAATTCAGAGGCTATGACATCTCATGGACTAAATTATTTATCTAAATGTTAAAACTCTATTTCTAGTTTTACATACTTGTTGCACTGGGGTCATTGGATTGGGATTTTCCTCCACATTAACAAAAAAGTAATGTTGTTTCCCTGGTGAATTCAACTGTAGTATATCCAATTTGCAATTTTTAAAATTTTTGCTTTGCCTTATATTGATTCTTTAAGAAGGCTTCATGGCCAAATGGCCAAGCTAAACTTTTCTAAGCCTGTTGGTTAGGTAAGTTTCCAGTATCAGTCTAAAACTGAAAGCTGACATAAAACAGAGACGATTTCTGTTCAAACTTGTTACATATAGCCCTTGCGTAGCACTAAATTTTCCAAATGCCTTGGCTAATGTAATCACTTGTATGAGAATCTTCTCTTTAATTGTTGCCCAGTTTGGCTTATTAAATATCCCTTCATGAGCTTCCTTTTGAGGATAAAAGTTTCAGTGTCAGTCTTGTGTCCTTTGTTTGCCCTTTATTTTCCATCTTTAAAATTTCAGATCTGATTTCATAAGCAGGTAGTTACATCAAAGCAGATGCTGGGAAAGACTGAAGGCAGGAGAAGCGGGTGACAGAGGATGAAATGGTTGTGTTAAGTAGTTAGAATAGGAAAAAGGAGTCCAGAATCATGATGGCTAAAACATAAAGAAAGGAAAAAGCCTCTGAAAATAGAACAAAGGAAGGTCCAAGGATGAGAGTGAGAACCTCAGCGAAAACAAACAGCCCTCCTGGATAGTTCAATTTACATAGGGCAGACTCAGGGGGAGGAGGAAAAAAAAAAAAATATATATATATATATATATATTTTTTTTAACCTGGCTGAAACAACCTTGTCTTGGGCCCCTGTGACGTGCAGGCCAAGCACAGCAGAAGCCTAACTTGGCCAAAACTCCTGTAGTGGAACCTGAAACTGAAAGTGAAGATATCCAGTGCAGTGAAAGTGACAGGAAGGCCAGTGTGCTGGAAGCTGGGAGAGCAAAAACAAACTTGGCAGAAAGCTTATATGGCTCAGTCTCAGGTTCTAGGAGACCTCCGGTTAAGGTAGGAAGTCCTTGCTCCTATGGCTAGAAGGACATTCAGTTCAGTTCAGTCACTCAGTCAAAAAAAAAAAAAAAAAATTACCAGTTTCTCAAGAAATTTTAATTTTCTATGTTAGCTTTGGAAATGCCAAGAGTCTGTGACCTTTTTTTTAGTTGTATTCAATTTACAAAGCTATTTTGTATGCACTATGCTCTTTTCTCCTTATATTCCTTGAGTGACACATTTTCCACATTTTCTACATGGACAAAGAGAATCTCAGAAGAGTTACTTTCTCATAGTCACATGGTTTGTAGTCAGGAAAGCCGATGAACAGATTTGACATTATGCAACTATTCTACATGTCAAACAACATGGCCGCCACATTGACCTTTGCCTCAGTCATTGAAACAGAGATCCCTCAAAATAAGGTTTTCCAATCTCTGCTCACACTGTGGTAATAATTCTCATCTTGCTCTGCTCATACTGTGGTAATTCTTGTCCTAACAGCTGGCACCTAGGCTAAAAAAGTAAAGAAGCACTTTAAAAGGCTTCAAGTTAGTAACTGGCAAGAAACGCAGCAACACTGCAAAACAAATTTCAGCAAAATAGAAAAAAAAAAAAGCTAAATCTCATACTTAAGAGTTAATAGCTTTATTTCTATGGATAGAGGAAAATCCATAAGAAATTATGATAAAATGCTGACTCTGGCATACTTGAAAAATCAATAAAAAACATTTAATTTTCAGGAACAGGGGATATTTTGATGATATCAGCTTCATTACTTCCACAGATTTAAATGTGCAAGACTTTTGGGAAGAAATGACATTTCATTATAACAAAGTTTCCCTTTGCTCCAACAATATGCTGAATGCCATGATATACAGACACTGAGTGCTTATGGAGGATTACAAACAAATAGCGCCTTTAAAGGGAAATCTCATTTTTAGAGAAAGGCGACATTTCGTGTTTAAATATCGATTTTCCACATGAGGACTGTTAGTCCTGTTTTAATCTACACTATTCTGATTAAAATATCCAATTTTCTCTTTTTCTGTGTGATTATAATCATTTCTATGCTGTCATTAGCCATGGTAATAGCAATTAGGGACAGCGCTTGAAAACTCATAGCAATTCCAGTTTTAACCATGGAGGCTTAATGGTTCTAAACATAACAAGGAAGGTATGCAATACAAAATGTGAAAATGAATAAAAACAATTATCTGCACAATAGGATAAAGACATTTGACTGCTCACACATATGGATATACAAACACAAATACATGAAACATTGGGAATTACTGAAATAGGTTAACTTGGAATTATTTAGTCACTAAACTCCAAATACTCTAATGCAGATTGCTAATAGCATGTTCCTCAAGATCCTGATTTAAATACTAATTAGTTGTTTGCAATTAGTCCATTAATAAACTTAAAAATTGAAGTATTTTCCTTACTTTCATTTAGTATTGATATCATAATAGTATAAACATGCAAAAAAGAGAAGGCAATGGCAACCCACTCCAGTACTCTTGCCTGGAAAATCCCATGGACGGAGTAGCCTGGTAGGCTGCAGTCCATGGGGTCGCTAGGAATCAAACATGGCTGAGTGATTTCATTTTCACTTTTCACTTTCATGCATTGGAGAAGGAAATGGCAACCCACTCCAGTGTTCTTGCCTGGAGAATCCCAGGGACGGGGGAGCCTGATGGGCTGCCGTCTATGGAGTCACACAGAGTTGGACACGACTGAAGCGACTTAGCAGTAGCAGCAGCAAAAAAAGAGTAAAGGAAAGTATCACCTTTATAATCAATTCAGATAAAAAGCAGTAGCTCATCTTGAGAAGTTAAGAATTGTTCTGGATCAGTAGAAAGATACAGGTACAAATTACATGGAAAATATTCATTTAGCATCTCTTCCTGAATATTTTCTTTGTCAGTCATATAGTCTTTGTTAGCCACGAGACTGTTGGCCTGGCTCTGATTTACCCAAGTAGCTACTATTTCGGGGAAGGCAATGGCACCCCACCCCAGTACTCTTGCCTGGAAAATCCCATGGATGGAGTAGCCTGGTGGGCTGCAGTCCATGGGGTCGCTAACAGTCAGACAGACTGAGCGACTTCACTTTCACTTTTCTCTTTCATGCATTGGAGAAGGAAATGGCAACTCACTCCAGTATTCTTGCCTGGAGAGTCCCAGGGATGGGGCAGCCTGGTGGGCTGCCGTCTATGGGGTCACACAGAGTCGGACACGACTGAAGTGACTTAGCAGCAGTAGCAGCAGCAGCTACTATTTACCAAAGTCCTAATCTTTGTGTTTCTCCCTCACTCTGATGACACCTAGAAGTTATGGCTAAAGAAAGTTCTTCCTTAGTTTCATAAACCACAGTTTGTTCAACAAATTATGCTGTCTTGGACTTGAATTTAGCTTGCTGCAGGCACATGGTATGAAAATCAACCACTGAAAGTATTGGATCACAGAATCAATAAGAGAGTCTGGTTCAAACACTCGATCAGAGGCCTTGGCTTAAGAAAGCCTTCATGGGAAGCGTCTGTGATGACAGCAGGAGGAAAAGAACTCCTTGAAGTTGCAGATAGTTTGGTTTATCTTTGGCCCCAGCTGGTTTCTATGTCAGAGTCAGAGATAAGTATTCCATATTTAGGTTCAGGGCTTTCCACACACCCCACCTCTTAGTGGTGCCCTGATATGCTGGGAGTAAACTAAACGACTGCATTTGTTATTTAAAGATGGGCCTTGGATAGTATAAGTTACATTAATACCACTGCTTTACATGAGCTCTGCAGCTCTTATTGAGGAACTTAGCTGAGCTCTCTTTAAGGAGCATGACACACATGGAAGATGCCAGAGACATGCTCAAGTGGCTTAGATGAATCTCAAGTTCAATTTTGATATTAACTGCCAAGTAAGTAGAAATTCTGAATAGTTCTGCATGTCCTACATAACATAATTAAGTGTTGTATGAAGAATGAATGTATCTTATCTTAGTGATAGTGACTGCTTATTTCTTGAACTGAAACCTGTATAAATTTATATCTGTTAAAAGTCATGTCATGGGTTCATTCAATAGCTATTAATTATTATCATGTCTCTGAAGACAACTGGCAAAAAGCCATTGAATTATACTAAAAAAGAATTTTAAGTGTATAAAACTGTTTTATGGAGACTAAAGGATACAGATTCAATCAGGCCTCAGAATAAACCTGTAACCAGGGATGAAAATACCAATAGAACATGGCTCATCTCTCATTTCTACCTTTCTGCCAGAGTGCACTATAATTCTAACTCATAAAATACCACCTTTCCTTTTTTTAAAAGTTCACATGGTAGGACATGGGTGACCATATCTCTAGGGTTTATAGGTCTTCTATTGAAAAGACCAACTAGCCTTAAATCCTGATTTTGCATCCCTATCAGGAAATCCCAACTGGGCCCACTTGGTTTAGTTGCCCACTTCTAAGCTGCAGTAGAGTCAGGTTATATAAATATACATCCCTGCCTTGGGGGAAATTGTTCCTAACATGATAGTAGAGGAACTGTACAGACAAATAACAATGGTAGGGACTTAGCTAGTAGTCCAGTGGTGAAGAATTCACCTACCAATGCAGGAGACACTGCAGGGTTTGATCCCTGGTCCAGGAAGATCCCCTGTGCCGTGGGGCAAGCCAGCCCATATGCCACAACTACAGAGCCTAAGCATCCTAGAGCCCATGCTCTGCAACAAGAAAAGCCACCACAGTGAGAGGCGGGCGCTCTGCAACTAGAGAACGGGCCCTGCCCACCGCAGTGAGAGCGCCACACGCAGCAACAAAGACCAAGGGCAGCCGAAACACAAATATTGAAGACTCAGGGCATAATGATAGCACTCACAGTTACATGGCGCTGTTCTTGCCGGGCCTTCAAAAGAGAAGATAAGGGCTGTGATTCACACTCCAGAAACAAACCCATCAAGCTAGCCCTGTGGCAGAGCTTCAGACACTGAATCAGTCCAAGTTTTATGGCTCTATTTTCTTTACAAATGGTGTTGAGTTTCCCTTATTCCTCAAAATCAGAGTTTAAAAAGTTGTATGAAAATCATAAGGAGATGGTGCTTTGCTGTTCATTTGTTTATTCAAAGACCATTGATACTTGCTGGGAACCCCAAAAGGACTAAATATTAATATCCTTACAAGGAATAAGAGGAGTTACTTCCCTGGTAGTCCAGTGGCTAAGACTCTGAGCTCCCAATGCAAGGGCCCGGGTTTGATCCCTGGTCAGGGAACTAGATCCCACATGCCACCACTAAACTTCCTGTATGCTACAACTAAACGATCCCATGTGCCACAACTAGGACCCAGTGCAGACAAAAAAGGGAAAAAAGGAAATTAAGTAATACGAAGAAAACCGGATTTCAGCTGGAGCTGGGCATTTGTGTGTGTTAGTTGCTAAGTCGTGTCCAACTCTTTGTGACCCCATGGACTGCAGCCCACCTACAGTCCATGGAATTTTCCAGGGAAGAATACTGGAGTGGGTTGCCATTTCCTTCTCCAGGTGATCTTCCTGACCCAGGGCTCGAACCTATGTTTCCCACATTGCCAGCAGATTCTTAACTATCTGAGTCACCAGGAGCTGGATGTGTAGTAGTTTAAAAAACACCTTTTTTAGAAAGTAACATTCAAGCTAAGACCTGAGAATGGTGAGGAACTTAACTGGGTGAAGAGTGGGAGGAAAGAGATGCAAGCAGAGGGTATTTTAAATGTAAAATTCAACAAACGTGAACCAACAATAGTGGGAGCTGTAAACATTAAATCCAAGTTAAAGCAATCAGCTAGAGAGCATATTGAAGCACATAAGTGATGTAGGAAATATGATATATTATCCTCTACCAAATGGTTGTTTAATTTTTAATTACATTAAATTACCACAAATATTTAATTAGACACAGGTGGTAATACAGCATCCCATTTTGGTTCCCAGTTCCAAAATATTATGCATTTTTGTCTGCAGTCTACATGTATATATACATATTCATAGAATGCTAGTGAGTATAGATTTAACAGCCTGAAAGAAAGCTTTCCAAGAATAAAAATATTCTGATATTGATAAACAACTGCCTGACTCACAGTTCCCAGTCTTGTGTACAGACCAGCTGTGATGTTAGTTATCACTTCTGGCATGTGTATAATAACTCTTAGCTTTATTTCATTTCCAGAGATTCTCTACTTGTCCAACCAAGTTTAAAAACACATGTTTTGAGTTCTGGGAAGATGGTGATGGTGACAGAGTTTTTGAATCTCCTTGAATTCTCCATTAAAGAAAAAAAAGCAACTAAAATAGAGAAATCAAACCCCACAGAAAATATCAACAAGAAAAATAGGTGGAATATATATGTAGAAGATCGTGGCATGGTCCCATCACTTCATGGCAAATAGATGGGAAAACAATGGAAACAGTGATAGAGTTTATCTTCTTGGGCTCCAAAATCTCTGCATATGGTGACTGCAGCCATGAAATTAGAAGACATTTGCTCCTTGGAAGAAATGTTATGACTTTATATAGTTTAATATAAAAGTTATATACTTTAATATAAAAGTATATTAAAAAGCAGAGACATTACCTTGCCGAAAAAGGTCCATATAGTCCAAGCTATGATTTTTCCAGTAGTCATGTATGGATGTGAGAGCTGGATAACAAAAAAGGTTGAGCACTGAAGAACTGATGCCTTTGAACTGTGGTGTTGGAGAAGACTATTGAGAGCTCTTTGACTGCAAGGAGATCATACCAGTCAATCCTAAAGGAAATCAACCCTAAATATTCTTTGTAAGGACTGATGCTGAAGCTCCAATAGTTTGACCATCTGATGTGAAGAGCCGGCTCATTGAGACCCTGATACCGGGAAACACTGAAGGCAGGACGAGAAGAGGACAACAGAGGAGGAGATGTTTGGATGGTACCACCGACTCAATGGACACGAGTCTAAGCAAACTCCAGGTAATGTGACGGACAAGGAAGCCTGGTGTGCTGCAGTCCACTGGGTCACAAAGAGTTGGACATAACTGAGCAACTGAAGAACAACTACTCATATGTAGCCCCTCATGCGAGAAAGTATGGACAAATCATGACAAATAAAAGACCTGGGTATCATCAGCAACAATGTGGGAAGAAGCAAGGAGGTGCAAGGGGACCTCAAACAGTCAGTAGTACTCAGAGGAAAGGCTGAGTTGGTTGAGCACTCCAGCTGAAACTCCAGTTATGGAATAATGGCAGGGGTCCACTGAGATGTCTAAAGTAGCTGAAGCCATCATGATGCTATGAGCTCTCCAGACTGACAAACTGAAAATCCCTTCATGGCTAAATCCTCACGTTAAAAAGAATCAGCCTGAAATAAATTCAAATGGAGCATGACCTCAAAAGTATGAGTGAAGAAAAGAGAAGGTCCAAAGGAAGTAGGGGAGGGAAACAGAGTCTGGAGATCTCAGAAAATAAGAGGCCATATATCTGAACATTATACCAAAATAACACATCAGGGACCATATTGTTCCTGCTCATCCCTGTGGCTCCAACCCCTAGCATAATTCCTGGTAGATATAGAAACTGGTATAAAAACTAAAATGGTTTCTAAGAATGGGAGTTATGATACTCTTTTATCATCTTTAATGTAGTCTGGCTCCCTTAACTTCTGCCCATAAAAGAAATTTTTCTATCCCAGTATCTGAGTAACATCTTTAAACTTATATTTTTTTCATTAGGTAGAAGATATCACATTGGGTTTAACTGAGTATAGCGTAGAAAAAGTAGAGCGTTATTATTTCCTTTGTATTCAGAGCTGAACCTGTGTTTGTGGGGAGTTTTAATAATCAATCAGTGGAACCTAATAAAGAGAAATTTCACTCAAGAACTGATACAAAGATACAAAAAGGATACATCAAATACCTTATGCTTTTGCAATAATTGTAAAAGATTTTCTGAACCAAATATTCCACAGAATATCTCATACCAAAGTTCTTACTAGAAAGGACTCATTCAACTCCTTCTGGAAGTATCCTGATACGGAGAGGCCCAGTATCTTTGAGATCCTCAGTCAAGTTTCAACAGTCCTTTATACATGGGTTCAATCTAATCAGCCTGAAGTTTCAGATGCCCTTCTGATAAGCAACTATTTTATCCTGCAATTATTACTTAAACAAGTAGTGGCTGAATTGGAATCAGAGAATTTAATTTCTTGAGTTGCTACGGTTTTATTGGGCTAAAGGTAGGGGTGATTGCACTAAATAGATTTTTTAAAAAGCTCTTTTCTGAGTACCCTTCTCATAGTAGCCATGCTATTAACTTCATACAATTTTAGTGTAATGCTTGGATTGTAATAGCCTTTGGACACCTGTGTGTTGTAGTGCAAGATGTATTACATTATTATTTGTGACACCCCTCAAATGCCAATTTACTCTACTGCAGATTGCTCCGTGGGCATAATAAATCTTTACAAACCCATCTAAAGTGGCTGTGCTACACACTTCAGCCCATCCCCCCATTCATTTTGCACAGCAGAGTCTATGAACTGGTTATTATATTATGGTTTCTGTTAACCTAAAATTATTGTTAGTATTTTATGACACTTGAAGAAATATTATATAGTGAGCAACCATTCATCCAGTCATCACAATAATCATTCTGTCATTTTGTTATTATCACTTTATATTTTGGTAGCACTTTACAAATTTCACATACACAGATGTGCACCTTTTATTTGTTCAATCCTCTCAAATTCTAGGATAGAGAGAGCAAATGACATATATATTTCATTGAAAAGGAGTAAGGGCTAAAATTTTTCATGATTTACCTATAGTCATACTAACAGTATATGGTTGAAAGATGATATTAGCCATACTGATTATTAGAGGACCTCTTCAATGCACATATTTTAGTTATAGTTTACCTATATAGAAGGGTTACAAAGGAAGGCAAGTTAAGAGGTTATCGCAATAATTCAGGAAAGAAAAAAGTGATCATTTGTTTGACACTGATAGTGATGGAGGATTTTCTAAAAATATTTGCAAACTAGAGTCAACAGGATTTGCTGTTACAAGGCATGAACACAGGACAACATCACAATGTTGGCTTTAAGCAGCTAGAAGAATGTTGTTGCCAAATTTTTTTAGATGGAAAGGGGGTGGGGGAGGAATATTTTGGGGTGTCAAGATCCAAGAGCTTAGGTTTGAGCTTTTTTTAAAATATAAATTTATTTATTTTAATTGCAGGCTAATTACTTTACAATATTGTATTGGTTTTGCCATACATCAACATGAATCCTCCACAGGTATACACGTGTTCCCCATCCTGAACCCCCCTCTCTCCTCCCTCCCCGTACCATCCCTCTGGGTCGTCTCAGTGCACCAGCCCCAAGCATCCAGTATCATGCATCAAGTGTGAGATACCTATTAGACATTCAGCTAAGAATGTGGAACACATGGATGGATAGGTAAGTTTGGAGTTTTAATGAGATGTCTCAGCTGGAGATATGCTTTGAGATTCATCATGTAAATACATCATTTAAAGCCTTGAGAGTGAATAGTGGTTGTGAAGGCAAAGTGATTTTCTAAAATCCAGATGAAAAAAGTGTTTCAAAAAGTAGGAGTGATCAACTGTGTTAAAGATTGCATTGTGGTGAGTCAATTAAAAGCTTAGAGTTGAACATTGTCTTTCCCAGCAGAGAAGTCCTTCATGTTGTGGACAAGAGCTATTTTGATGGAGGGGTATGTCCAGAGCATGAAGAGTGGAATGAGGGATTAGAGAAATTCCCTTAAAGGTGTTTGGCTAGAAAAAAAAATGTGTTTCTAGCCAAACAGGAGGAAAGTAAGAGGTCAGGCGAGACTTTTTCCTCTTTTTTTCAAACCAAGAAAAATAACAGCATAATTGTATACCATTAGAAAATGCAAGGGAGCAGGAAAAGTTGATCATCCAAGAGAGAGAAGAAATAATTATTAAAGCAAAAGTCTAACAAGCAAAAGGAGATATAGTCCACTGTGAAATAAACAGGTTGGTAACAGACAAGAACATAAAACATTTCTCAATAATGTACTAGAAGAGGCAAAGAATCTGGATACACATGCAGACACGTTGACATATGTAGTGGTAAGAGTATATGGAAATCCTCTTCTAATTGCTTCTATTTTTCTCAGTGAAATAGGATGCAAGAATATTACCTAAAAGTGAGGATGCCAGAACCATACTATTTCAATTATAATTGCCTCACAGTCTATTTCCCCAGTGTTTTTATCTTTTCCACAAATTTCTTGTTCTGTGTTCTAACTACAATTTTTGGCCATATTCATACATTATTCTTTAAGAGGACCTGTACTATCAGCTTTTAAGTTTCTAACAACAAAATAGTGTCGATTGAAATTAAATATATGAATTTGTACATAACTGACATCTTAACAATATTGTATCTTTCCAGGAAACTGGCAGGCCTCTCCATTTAGTCTAGCTTCATTTTAGATACTTTGATAAACCCTATTAGTTTTATTCCTTTGTTGTTGAGTTAAATCCTGGGTACTTTATGGTTTTGCTTTTTTTTAAAAAATGTGAATTCTCCTCCTCTTATCTCATCCCATAACATTTAAACTAAAATGTTTATTACTTATATGAAGGAGAGCTAACTTAATTTCAGCAAACTAGCATTTTGTGTGTGTGTGTGTGTGAGTCTGGGCAATCTCTGTCACTGCAGCTGGAAAAAGAATAAATAAACTAAATGAACACGCAACCTTCTGATCTGGAGTCAGACGCGCTCTAAAAAATAATAATAATAAATAAAATAAAAATTGGTATCTAAAAAAACAAAACAAAAAAAATTTTGCAAAAGGTTTTAAAGAACAGGATTAAATACCTTATGAATAAAACTTACTGAAAAAATTACAGTTAAAAATAAATAAACTAAATGACTTCTGTAATTTTAAGAAATCTAAACAGAAAGACACTAATATTATTCCTATTTAACTTACTACCTAACTGAGTCTCAGTTCAGTTCAGTTGACCTGCTCAGTTATGACGGATTCTTCGCAACCCCATGCACTGCAGCACCAGGCTTCCCTGTCCATCACCAACTCCCAGAGCTTGTTCAAACTCATATCCACTGAGTCAGTGATGCCATCCAACCATCTCATCCTCTACCGTCCCCTTCTTGTCCTACCTTCAGTCTTTCCCAGAATCAGGGTCTTTTCCAGTGAGTCAGTTCTTCGCATCAGATGGCCAAAGTATTAGAGTTTCAGCATCAGTCCTTCCAAGGACTATTCAGGACTGATTTCCTTTAGGATGGACTGGTTGGATCTCCTTGCTTCCCAAAGAACTCTAAAGAGTCTTCTCCAACTCCACAGTTCAAAAGCATCAATTCTTAGGTGCTCAGCTTTCTTTATGGTCCAACTCTCACAGCCATACATGACTAGTGGGAAAACAAAAACAAAAACATAGCTTTGACTAGACAGTCTTTTGTTGTTAAAGTGGTATCTCTGCATTTTAATATGCTGTCTAGGTTTGTCATAGCTTTTCTCCCAAGGAGCATCATATAATTTCAAGCCTGCAGTCGCCATCTGCAGTGATTTTGGAGCCCAAGAAAATAGTCTGCCATTGTTTCCATTGTTTCCTCATCTATTTGCCATGAAGTGATGGGACCAGATGCTATGATCTTTGTTTTTTGAATGCTGAGTTTTAACCCAGCTTTTTCACCCTCCTCTTTCACTTTCATCAAGAGGCTCTTTAATTCCTCTTTACTCTCTTCATAAGGGTGATGTCATCTGCATATCTGTGTCTCATTATTGAGTCTCAGAGTGTATAATTTACTCAACATCATTCTGTGGATAATGAGAAAAACTTACCTGGTTCTTCTTTTCAACATGACAATACTTGGTTATCTAGAGCTGAGAAGCAAACCACTCCAAACTATAGTGGCTTATAGCAAAAACAACTCATCTGCGTACAATTGTTTGGTTTAGCAACCTAGCAGAGCTTCACTGGGGGAAATGGTCTTTGCTCTGTGTGCAACTGACTGGACTCATTTATGCACATATAGTTAATTACCATGTAATCTGGAAGCTGGCTGACCCCAGTAGCCACAATCTAACAGCTAGGAGTTGACTAGTTCTGTTGGTCACAGTGCCTCGGTTTTCCTCTACCTCCCCTATAAAGCAGGCTATCTTGGGCATCCTGTGGTTCAGAGCGAAACCACAATGTGTAAGAACAAGCTTGTGGTCATATCTGCTGATGACCCATAGGTCAAATCAAGTCACATGACCAAGTCCATAATGACTGTGGAAATGGACTAGACAGGGACAGGTAAGAGGAGGTGTTTCTCATTTATAATTATTAACATAATAATTTACTACAGCCCTCAGTATGATTCAGCAGAGCATCACTCTCTAGAATCAGTGCACAAAATTTCAGTTGGTTCAAGTTTTAGGAAGCATGCATAGTAAGTCCAATGAGGTTATTTGACCTAAAATCTCCCAAAGCTCTCACATCCCTAAATTCCCCCTATCAGTCTGCTACAGACATCTGCCATTTCAGCACAAGATAGTGAAGAACTTAAGTTCTGTTACGA
The DNA here is from genome assembly GCA_006410675.1 of Oreotragus oreotragus. NCBI lineage: Eukaryota > Metazoa > Chordata > Mammalia > Artiodactyla > Bovidae > Oreotragus > Oreotragus oreotragus. Next base: position 417,613 of record SJYX01016162.1, read on the forward strand.
ATTTGTTCCTTACAAGATATGTATCACTATGAAATAGTCTCCACATAGATTTATCAGAAAATTTCCAATGGGACCACTACCTTAGTAGTGACATTTGAAATAAATAAGGATTTTTGCCTATTTAATGGAAAGAATGGGGAATAATCAATTTCTGTATAAGACTGCTTCTCTGAGAAGGTAGATTTGGGCCCAACATAACTTTAGAAGTCCTTGGAAAATTGATAGGGTACAAGGGAAGGGGACAAATTTTGAAGACTTATTTATATTTCAATGAATCCTAGATCTGACATTTGAATGTAGGAAGTCTTTCAGCAACTTTACTCTTTATTCACTCATTTACTATAAACTTGACTCCTTTGCATTTGCCATCATATATACCTTAGTAATTTCTCTCTCCAACAACACAAGAGAAGACTCTACACATGGACATCACCAGATGGTCAACATCAAAATCAGATTGATTATATTCTTTGCAGCCAAAGATGGAGAAGCTCTATACAGTCAACAAAAACAAGACCAGGAGCTGACTGTGGCTCAGATCATGAACTCCTTATTTCCAAATTCAGACTTAAATTCAAGAAAGTAGGGAAAACCGCTAGACCATTCAGGTATGACCTAAATCAAATCCCTTATGATTAAACAGTGGAAGTGAGAAATAGATTTAGGGCCTAGATCTGATAGATAAAGTGCCTGATGAACTATGGAATGAGGTTCATGACATTGTACAGAAGACAGGGATCAAGACCATCCCCATGGAAAAGAAATGCAAAAAAGCAAAATGGCTGTCTGGGGAGGTCTTACAAATAGCTGTGAAAAGAAGAGAGGCAAAAAGCAAAGGAGAAAAGGAAAGATATAAGCATCTGAATGCAGAGTTCCAAAGAATAGCAAGAAGAGATAAGAAAGCCTTCTTCAGCGATCAATGCAAATGGAAGTGAGAAATAGATTTAAGGGCCTAGATCTGATAGATAGAGTTCCTGATGAACTATGGAATGGAAGGACATATGGCTAAGAAAATCTTAATTTCTTTATAATCTCTCATTTCTTGCTGTACTATGCTTAGTCACTCAGTCATATCCGACTGGGACTTGAACCTGGCCAAAACCCACAATGCCTGGTTTTAGGACCTAATGAAGCTCAGGCTCTTGATGTCTCATTGCAAAAAATTCAGTGAGAGATACAATCATAGTAAGAGTTAGATTTGTTCAGAGGTGGATTTAGAGAGATGCACACTCTGCAGGGTGGGACATTGCAGAGGGTGAGTGGAATGTGCTGTGGTTAGTTTGAAGGACCTAATGAAGCTCACGCTCTTGATGTCTCATTGCAAAAAATTCAGTGAGAGATACAATCATAGTAAGAGTTAGATTTGTTCAGAGGTGGATTTAGAGAGATGCACACTCTGCAGGGTGGGACATTGCAGAGGGTGAGTGGAATGTGCTGTGGTTAGTTTGTGCCAGCTGGGTGATTTCATATGACAATGATTGGGAGGATCATCCCAACAATTGGAGAATCACCCACTCTTCTCTCTTGGTCTTTTGACAGTGCGTTGGAACTGTCCTGGCACCTCTGGGTTTGTCATTGAGCTTGCAGATTGAGGATCAACGTTTAGTTGAATTTGACTTGTCATCTTGGACCCATTTGATTTTAATCGGTTTATGTTATGCTGTTTGGCTACATCACTCTTTCAAAGGTTGTCCCCTGCCCACTCCCATCCTGTTTCTGCTCTTTTCCTGAGACCCATCTGGGCCCACAATGTTGCCTTTACCCTCTTCTGGAGGAACAACCAGAAAGTTGCTGGCCCTTGGGAAGGAAATACTGTATAATACCCAATATCTCTAGATATTCTGGCCTTCATCTTCCATGTTTCATACAATATGTGCAACAATAGCATCTCTCAGTGAACCTGCTAGGGCAGATGACAGGCACACAATGCCTGCCAGAAGTTCCATCTGTTGGTGGCATACCTTCAAGGGCAATAGAGCTCCCAGGGGTAAGTTTGCCACTTTGGCAGTTAGCCCTGCAGGCTGTTTGGGTCCAAACCCTTACCACGCTTCTCTTAAAGTTACAAACATATCCTTGGATCAAATTTCCACTCCAATTTTATGGAACATCTTGTCTGTTGCCTCTTATCAATTTGTTCTAACTCCTACAACCAGGACTCTGCCCCCTTGTAGGCAAAATTGCTCCACCCTGTGTATTATTAAAATACTCTTAATGCCCTTAACAGGACCAGAAAACCCACTCCTTTGTCATTATTTCTGTGATTACCTAGAATGGCTCTCTGACAATGAAGTGTTTACCATTGGAAACACACTAAACTGCTCTTATGGAGGACTAGGTGGAGAAATCAGTGACTTACATTCCCTCAGAGCAATAAGAGGCTAAAGCTTATGGCTATAAGCTTTTTTCCCCCAGTCTCAGAGCACAAACAGATTACTTTACATCATGGTGGACATACCGTGGAGGTATGTCTCATTTGCAATAGACAAAGCAGCAATGAGTTAAGATTACAATTTCTTAACCCTACCCAGTACTGGTCATGCTGGAGACCTTGGGAATACCCAACTAAAGTCAGGGGGTCCCAGGAGGTCGACCTGCCTTGGCCTGCCTATGGATCTGGTCCTTGGAAGGTTGTCATGCCTCAACCTGCTCAAGGATCCACCAATCCAGGCTTCCCAGGAGGTCGACATGCCTCGACCTGCCCATAGACCCAATTCCTGGGAGGCCAACCTGACTCGACCTGTCTGGAGATTCGATCTCCAGGAGGTTGTCACACCTCAGCCTACTTGGGAATCTGCACCCTGACCTGGAAATGGCTGGCTCTCAGGTTGCAACAGTACTGGGTAGGATAAACTTCAGAAAGACTCACCCCTAAGGAAGTCCACCCATAAAAATAAAAGGAAGCCTATTCTTTTTTTTCTTTTTTCTTTTCCTCCCTGTCGTTACTATCTTTCAGATGAGAAATAGCCAATCCACTTGCTGACAGATGCCCTTGAGATGTATCCTTGAAAACTGGAAGCTGTTTGATCCTCTAACTCTAGGGAGAAGTCACTTGAAATTTTTTTTGTGCCACTGCATGGCCATGGTATCCTTTGGGGGATAAGGGACACTGGCCTGAGGATGAGAGTTTAAATTACAGTACCATCCTATAGCTAGACTTATTCTCCAAAAGACAAAGGAAATGTCCAAATTTTCTTCCGACTAAGAGATATGAAAGAACTCTGTCTTAAGTATGGGATTGTTGTATGCCCTAATAGTGAGCCTACTAGGCAAATGGTATTAGGCAGAGACAACCAAGAGAAGAAGCCCCCAATGAAGGCCCACTTTCCGTGGATCCCAAGTTGACTGGTGTTCTTTCCTTGTATCCAAACATGTCCACATATCGGAAAGCACATCTTCCACAAAAGCCAACTTGAGTATGTCCTTTAGTTGAAACTGGAGGAGAATTTGGACCAACCCAGGTCCATAATCCCTCCTCCCTCTTAGAACTAAGACAGATTAAGCAAGACCTGGAAAGCTATACAGATGATCCAGGCAAATATATAGATACATTCAAACACATTACCTTGGCCTTTGCCTTGACATGGAAGGACATCATGGTCATATTTAGTCAAACTTTATTTGACCTGGAACATGTTAGGGTCTTAAAGGAAGCCCAAAGGTATGCTATGGGACTTCACATGTCAAGTGATTCCCCTTCAAGCCAGTAAGGGAAACTGTGGTCTCCTCCTCAGATCCAAATTGGAATTATAATGACCATGAGCACATCTGGGAAAGGGATCATTTTCCAATCTGTATAAAGGCAGGACTAACATCACCCCAGCAAAAAGTAATCAGCTAATATGCCCAGATCTTAGCAATAACTCAGGAACCCAATGAGAACCCCATTGCCTTACTGGAAAGGCTAAAAGAGGCCCTCCAAAAGTTTACCAATCTGGACTTAGACTCTTATGTCAGGTGATTTTAAAGGACAAATTTCTGTTTCTCTGTGCATCAGACATCAGGATAAAGTTACAACAGCTATAGAAGCCAGACCCTGTTTCTCTTTAGATGAGATGGTCCAGGCAGTCACCAATACCTTTTGTAACAGAGAACAGGAGAGGGAAGACAAGGCTCATGAAAGGGAGAAAAGGAAAGAGACAAGCCATGTCCAGATGTTGATCGACCTCCAGGGAATCCCTATGGCAAACCCTGAATCTTTGAAGGACAAGGCATGAGGCAAATGCCTAATTTGTATACAGGCGGGACATTGGGTAATAGAGTGTCCAAACAATGACACGTCTCCTTAAATGGCTTGCTACAAGTGCAATCAATTGGGACATTGGGTGGCACTCTGCCCTTGGGACCCAAGAGCGTCAAGGTCAAGCACCAAACCTACCCTCACAATGGTTCAACAGGCCTGAAGAGGCCCACTTCAGCCAGCCCACCTGTCACAGATAACCATCAAGGGGCTGGGGCCAAGGGTGCAACTGGATGTGGCAGGTAGGTCTGAGAATTTCTTGGTTCACACAGGTGGCTACCTACTTTGTCCTGACCTCCTACTCCAGAGTCTTCTCCTCCCAAATCTGTACCATTTGGGGAGCTACAGGAAACGCAATTACAAAAAGATTCACCTGAGCACTTTGTTGCTGGGATGGACAAATATTTTCTCACTAGTTTCTGGTGGTCTTTGAGTGTCCCCCTTCCTTATTAGGAAGATATTTTCCCCTGCCTTTGAAATCTTGCAGCTATGCAGTCCTGATAGAAGATACTTTAAAACTCTCTCTTGGGGGGAAACTAATTTTACCAGCCACCACCTGAAACAGCTCCTGAATGGGAGAGGCCATTTATGGATGTCTAATCAAATTTGGCCTTGGAATACGGAATGAAGCAGGGCAAAGGCTAATTGACTTTTGCCAAGAGAATGCACTGATCATAGCAAACATCCTCTTCCAACAACACAAGAGAAGACTCTACACAAGAGATGTGTATAAGAGACAGACCCATTGTCATGTAAAAGGTATGAGGATGAAGCTTATCCTAAACTGTCTTAAGCTTCTGAAGAAAATGATATTGTATAACCAAGTTATTCTACCTTTATTTCTCAATTTTAATATAAAATCATGACCCAACAAAAAATATATATAAATAAATAACTAATTCATAAACCAGAGTCAGGCTACCCTCTGAACACTGATGATTACCATTTACTTTAACTAAAATTCTATTGTTAATTTAAACTCCTACTCTCTATATATGTTTTTGCTTCTATGATTATATTTTATTTTCTCAGTGTTAACATGTAACAGCTATGATCAACACTTCCAAAGACAGTTCATATCTAACAATCAATACATTAAATCTTATAATTATCACAATAAAAATCAATTAGAAAACTAAATTAAGGAGCATTCATTTAGCTATTTCTATTCTCTTTCGTTGGCATTAGTAAATGGCCTTTCATGACATTCTGTAGAGAAGAGAAAGGAAGCAAACTTGAGAAGCAGCTGATTCTTTATTAGGCATCAAATGAGTGATGTCCCTCCTTCCCTCCCGTCCTCACTCCCTTTTGTCCATCTTCTTTCCTTCCATCTGTCTTCCTTCATCCTTTCAGAAAATTCTGCCATGTTTACTGAGTTGAGTGAAGGAAGGCAATAGGAAATTCTTTTTTAAGAAAGAAATTCTTCTTTTAGAGAAGAAGCATTTTGGTGCCCAGAAAGCAATTAGTGGAAGTAACCACAGAATTAGGAAAGTGGGCTGGCTTGGTATGATTAATGAGAAAGGGCAATATATGAAGGTGAAGGACAATTACTGGAGTAGACAGGAAAGAAATTATTAAAAATAGGTAGGCAAGAGAAAGTATCAAGGAAAGTTGATTTGACTGAGGTTTGCTCACTGTGAGAATTTTCCAGGTAAGTGCGAAATGGGAGACAGAGGGCTAGATGGGGAAGTGAGAGGAGCTAGTGAGGTTTTGACCATGACTGGTTGGATTTAGTTATTTAAAGTATACCTATGGATGACCCTTTGAATCTATTTGTCACTTCTACTGTATAATCTTAAGGTATTTGATTTAGGTCATACCTGAATGGTCTAGTAGTTTTCCCTACTTTCTTCAATTTAAGTCTGATTTTTGCATTAAGGACTTCATGATCTGAGCTACAGTCAGCTCCCAGTCTTGTTTTTTCTGACTGTATAGAGCTTCTCCATCTTCAGCTGCAAAGAATATAATCAATCTGATTTCAGATTGATTTGATCATTTGGTGATATCCATATGTAGAGTCATTTCTGCTGTTGGAAGAGGCTGTTTGCTATGACCAGTGTGTTTTCTCGGCAAAACTGTTAGCCTTTGCTGTGCTTCATTTTCATGTATGCAATTCAAGAAGCAACAGTTAGAATGGGACATGGAACAACAGACTGGTTCCAGATAGGGAAAGGAGTACGTCAAGGCTGTATACTGTGACCTTGCCTATTTAACTTATATGCAGAGTACACCATGTGAAATGCCAGGCTGAGTGAAGCACAAGCTGGAATCAAGATTTCTGGAGAAATATCAATAATCTCAGATATGCAGATGATACGACCCTTATGGCAGAAAGTGAAGAAAAACTGAAGAGCCTCTTGATGAAACTGAAAGAGGAGACTGAAAAAGCTGGCTTAAAGCTCAACATTCAAAAAATGTAGATCATGGCATTCAGTCCCATCACTTCACGGCAAATAGATGGGGAAACATGGAAAGAGAGACAGACTTTATTTTCTTGGGCTCCAAATTCACTGCAGATGGTGACTGCAGCCATGAAATTAAAAGACAATTGCTCCTTGGAAGAAAAGCTCTGACCAACCTAGAAGCACATTAAAAAGCAGAGACATTACTTTGCCAACAAAAGTCCATCTAGTCAAAGCTATGGTTTTTCCAGTAGTCAAGTATGGATGTAAGAATTGGACTATAAAGAAAGCTGAGTGCCGAAGAATTGATGCTTTTGAACTGTGATGTTGGAGAAGACTCTTGAAATTCCCTTGGACTTTCAATTGACTTTCAATAGTCAATTCTAAGGGAAATCAGTCCTGAATATTCATTGGAAGGACTGATGTGAAGCTCCAATACTTTGGCCACCTGATGCAAAGAACTGACTCCTTGGAAAAGATCCTGATTCTGGGAAAGTTTGAAGGTAGGACAAAAAGGGATGGCAGAGGATGAGATGGTTGGATGGCATGACCAACACAAGGAACATGAGTCTGAGCAAGCTCCAGGAGTTGGTGATGGACAGGGAAGCCTGGCATCCTGCAGTCCATGAGGTCACAAAGAGTCGGACATGACTAAGTGACTGAACTGAACTGATGGATGACCCCAGGTCTCCAGATGTTCATCTCAGCCAGAAGGAAGCTAAAGGGCTACAAAAGGACATCACCATGGCTGATGGTGATAGGATCACCTGAGCCAAGTTTGGAGAGAAAAGAGAATAGAAAGAACATATATTGCTTTTAAAACTACAGCAACAACTTGAAAGTTATTTTTGTAAATGTCAAGAGAAAAATAGCTTAGCAGCTGTTCCTGCCTGTAGGAGCTGACACAAACCAACTCTCAGGAGTAATTTCTCAGGGAGAAGAACTTGCCCTACACAATAGGAGTTTACCAAATGATCAACTTTACTTTTTGAAACATTTTTGAGTCCTACAAATGAACTTGAAAGACGCTAAAGGGAAACCTCACCTAAACGGAGTTCAGTTCAGTCACTCAGTCGTGTTCGACTCTTTGTGACCCCATGAATCGCAGCATGCCAGGCCTCCCTGTCCATCACCAACTCCCAGAGTTCACTCAAACTCATGTCCTTCAAGTCGGTGATGCCATCCAGCCACCTCATCCTCTGTCATTCCCTTCTCCTCTTGCCCCCAATCCCTCCCAGCATCAGGTTCTTTTCCAATGAGTCACCTCTTCGCATGAGGTGGCCAAAGTATTGGAGTTTCAGCTTTAGCATCAGTCCTTCCAATGAACACCCAGGACTGATCTCCTTTAGGATGGACTGGTTGTTAGGAGCCCAGAAAGGGAATCTCTCATCATGTACCATCCTAAGTTAATACAGACACCAACTGAAAGAGCCATACTTACATAGCATCTGTGGCAGGGAGTGATACTACTTTACTACCACAAGCAGGGAAAGAAAGATCCCCTTGCCTGGCAACAACTCAGCCAATGAGAAGCTGTCACAACTCAGTCAATGAACAGCTACCATGCTTCAAACTCCCAGTTTCCACCTGTGGACGTCTTGATTATAACAGCCCCTCCCAATTTCCCCTTTTCCCACGTTAAAGCATTTCTCTTTTTTTTGTAATAGTCTTATATGAAGTTCACCATAACTGTATGTCTCATATTGCAGTTTTTGCTGCTTCTGAACAAATCCATTTTGCTGGTAAAATAACTGGCTTATTGTTTTCAATTAATGGGACAAAACAGAAACCCTCAATTGATCTTTACAATATTGTTCTATTAATAACTGATTATTTTAAGAAATAACAGTTCTCAGATGCAGCAAATGAGATTAGCATAAAAATTAAAATTGACACATGAGTTCACATGACTTTATACTCAGTCTTAAAAATCTCAAATCATCTATAAATATCACATTTATAGTACATATCTGCATCACTATTTCTAATAAAGCTTCTTGTAGTATTACACTAGATTTCTGATGGGATGATCCTGATGGTGATTTTATTCAATAGGGGCTTATAAATGTAATACCCTTATAGTCCCCATAAATCTAGAGCCAGCAGTCAGGATTTCAAGTCCAAAGACCAAAAGTTCTTAGTAATTTAAAGAGATTAGTCTTTCTGTGTAAGTCCTGCTAACTAACTATGCACAAGACTGATCAATGTATTTCTAAGCATTATACCTCAATCACTTTCATTAATAGAAAACAGTAGTCACATTATTCCAGTGATTAAGTATCTACCCTGCCTCCAAGACTTCCCTTAGTCCAGATTCAACAAGGCCATGTTTCACAATGATTAAGATCTCAGACTTTGAGTTATGACTGGCCCACTGTGAGCCCCAGCTCTGCCACTTACTAACAATTAGGCCTTGAGCAATTTCTTAGTCTCTGTGGAATTGGGTCCTTTCATTTGTACAATGAGGTTAATAATGACTTCCGCTTCAGAGTGCTGTTAAAAGAATTCATGAACAAATACATATAAAGCACCCAGAACAGTGTCTGGCACATAGAAATGATCAACCACTTCAAGTTGTTATTAGCAAGATTATTGGGAGCACATGTTTTTTCAGCAGAAGCTTGTTTGGTAAGTATGAAAGAAAAGATCCAGGGCAATGAGGTGTTGATAGTAATAGTATTACATTTAATTTCTAGTAAAGTTAAATCAGCAAGTTTGTTTTTACCTCCCAAATTTAGAGTCTTCCTTGGTAGAGCAGTATTCACTCAAACATCAAGTAGATCTTCACTTTCTGAATCTCAATTCTACACTTCATTGGAATCATTCTTTTTTTAGATGTGGTGATATCACTGATTAAATATCATTCAAGTGTGATTCCCTTGGGGTTTAGAGACATTATATATTGATAGAATTAATTAAATTATCAGAGTTTCAGAAGCACTGTTACAGCTACATCTTATCCTGTCAGATGCTGAGTTAGAGGGTATAGGAAACCCTATCCATGCCCAGCTGCACTGCCACCTTAGCCCAGAGGACTTCACAATGGATAGGCAATTTCAGCACTTTTCTCATATGCCACTTAACATGCTGCCCTGCTCTTCTTCCTTTACCTGAAGGCTTTAAATAATTACATTTTAAAGTCATTGGCAGAACTGCGTTATTAGGTAACAGAGTAAGTGGTTGCCTAGGTATGTCCCTGTGTCCAATCAGACTAATCATAGTAAAAACCATACTTGTCTCCTCAACCTCCCAAATCTTTTTGGCTATGCCCTTCTCATTTTTCTAAGTATCTGTTCTAATCCCAGAGACCAACTCATTTTACAAGGCTTAATCCTTAGGACAGAAAATGTTTTACAAATTAATGATTTAAAGCAGTCGTCTCCAAGTATTGGCATGACGCATCCAGTCATTAAAAACAAAAAACTGAGCATATCTCCCCAATATATGTGTTTTTATACATTAATGCTATGCAGGTACTACTGGATATTTGCATATGTGAATGCTCAGTCATGTTTGCGACTCTGTGGACTACAGCCTGCCAGACTATTGCATATACTGTTATTTAATTAAAATATGAACAGGTATTTGAAAGGATGAGATAACCAAATATTAATGCAAAGTATAGCATTTTAATTCTACACCCCACCAAAGCATTTTGTACATATCTCAGGGAGAATGTACCCTGATTTAAAGAACACTGCTGAAGATTCATAGCACATACCAGGGCTTCCCAGGTGACTCAGTGGTAAAGAACTGCCTGCCAGTGCAGGAAATGTAGGGAACCCAGTTTTAGTCCCTGGATCGGAAAGATCCCTGGTATAGGAAATGGCTACCCACTCCAGTATTCTTGCCTGGAAAACTCCATGGACAGAGGAGCCTCATAGACTACAGTGCATAGGGTCAAAAAGAGTTGGACATGCCTGAGTGACTGAGCATGCAGGCACCACAGTGCAGTTCCTAAATTTAAAAGTCAAAAAAGTTGAAGCTGTAGCTCAGAAATTATACGAGGATAAACGGGGCACCTCTTCATTACTACCTAGTGGGACAGAAGTCCAGGTTCCCTATTTGGCCTCTGTTGATATTCAGGGGGTATTTTGCATTACTGTTGCGCAGGCATGGCTGTTCTGAGTCCCCACAAGGTGTCCGCTGACATCCCTGGCTCCCCACATAGCCTTCCTTGACACTGTGGAAAGAGGATGGCCTTGTTATGGCTGTGTGGTGGTCAAAGTCCTGATTTTTCATTTGGCCTCCCCTCACAACACCCTAGTAGTGAGAGAGAAGGGTGCCTCATTCCTCCCAGATGGGGATGCAAGTCTGTTTCACTGAGCATTCTCTAAGAACACGCTAATGGGGAGATGGAAACACCCCATTACAGCAGGGCAAGGGTTGACACGTAGACTTCTCACTTGGCCTTTGCTTGCATGGGTGGGGATGGGACAATGTGTGTGTATGTGTGTTTCCTGTGGTGTCTGGGGGTGGCTACTGACTAACACTTTTCTGCCTTGTAGGCTACCCCTTTCTAGGTCCTCAGATTTGAAAGCATAGGCTTTTATTCGACCATTTTTGTCTGTGCCTGTTGGCACTTAGCAGCTGCCTATGTGTTCACTGAAATTCTGAGATGTATAAGCCAACAAGAAATCCAGGAACCTAACCAGCATGGTTGTTCCTGGCTCTGCTACTTTCTTTCCACTTGACAGTCTTCTTACCAAGTTTCATGCATAATATCCAGGCTTTTTAGTTGTTCTTAGCAGGATGAAACATTTGTTTTACCTCAAACCTTTAACCTTCCTCTGTCTCAATTTCTTCATGGACATACTGCAGTAATTATGTTGGGCTTACAGAGTAGTTGCAAAATTATGGATAATATTTTTTTAAGTTAGCTTGGTACATTATATATTCTCCAAGGACAACTGTGTAAAAGATGCATCTAAAAAGAGTGCTAGCTGTAGAAATGAATCAGAGTAGTGTTATTTCTCGGAAATACTATGCTCGCCACTCTGTGCTGCATTATACACCCTTTACAGAGACAGTCATAGAAAATATTTCTAAGAGTGCTAGTTACACACATGAATACTATAGTATTAAAAAAAAAGTTTGCCTTGAGCATACCTAAGTACAAAAAAAATTTAAGAGAAGAAACAACTATTGTTATTATTACGCCACTAAGTTTCCATGTTTTCCATTTTGACATCAATAATTAATAATGTTACAACTAACTAAAGCAGTTACTGGATGTACCTGTCTGAAAAAAGTAACTTGTGAAAGAGAATAATAATAACAGTACTTTTGTGGGTGCTGTGAAGACTAGATAGAGTCATGTTGAAATATGAGCTAAACAAAATTTTAGACAAAAAAGGAAGCTGCAGTGATTATATTATTAGCATTTGTAGTAGTAGTACAAAAGATTATAAACTATGTTAGTTTGGCCTTTCTTTGATAACTTTAAAGTCAATTACATCCCAAGAAACAGTCTGGTCCCTAGAAATAATTAAAAATCAGTTAAATCAGTTAAAACTTTTCTTGAGATTACTCTGAAGAAAGTGCTAAAAATAAGATCGCATTCATAATGGAAAAAAAGGGAAAAGAAAAAAAAGTCCTCCTTCCCCTTTCCTTTGTCTCACATACCTCAGCTGCCTCTAGAGTCTCCTGTTGACTGATGCCCCAACCCCAATGCTTGTTACATATGTATCATTATTTTCTTCCACAAGGAAAACTCTGGGTTAAATACTTTCTTTTCCAGTTTCCTTCAGGACAGACTCTATAAAGTAAAGGGGAGGCAGTAAATTCTCATCTGTCAAGATTTCCCTTTGCATCCTCCTCCTCATGCAAATCCCAGGACTTTTAATGCTTTAGTTATAAGCAAGACACAAATGTAAATTTCTTCCTACAATGAGGCAAAACTTCCATTACTTTTGAGCAGGGTTTTGTTACGTATGAGTGTTTTAAACTTTGGAATAAGTCAAATTTAATTTTTGACTTTACTACTTTTTAGCTTGGTACCTTGGGGCTCTTTGTCTCAGCAAAATCTTATCTAAAAATAGAGAAACTAGTGATATAGAGTTTCTAAAAGATTAGATGAGTTAGTATCTATAAATAACTGTCACAGAGGGAGTGCTAATAAACATGTCTATTGTAATACTTGATTCCTTTAAATCACACTGGTCTAATCGGGCACTTATTTTTATTTGCACCAAGGAAATCAAACAGATTAGAAATAAATAATTGTATCCAAAAAACTTGCATGGCAAGAATTTATTTTTAATGTATCCAAATATAAGAACTTGGTGAAATGAATTATTTAAGAACTGCCCCTTCAATAGATGAACAGATAAAACAATCCTAGACTAGCGGGTGCATTGGTGACTTCTGTGAGACAAAGCCACCTTCATGACAACAATAGACTACATAACATAGAGAACCCCTTTCCATCTCAAGAGTACAGAGACCTGTTATTCTATGTACACACACATTTGGTGCAAAAAACAAAAATGCAGATGATGAGGTTCCACAGTTATTTGGAAGTTAGTCAGCTGAGAGCAGCTGACCAGTATTCCAATCATCATGGGAATGGTAAGGTATCAGTCACACTATTTATGAACAATCAGACTGAGCTGATAACCTTTATTAATAATAAAAAATTTTTTGACTTATTTAAGGTGATTGAATTAGGTAAACCTGTTACTGTGATATCATACAGGTAGGGCTTTAAAATTACTAAAAATATCATCACTGAAAATGATGAGGACTTTGATGCTGATGATCAGAATAATGACAATAACAATCAGAGAGATATCCTGAGTACACTTCAGGTGTAACTGCTTAGACAATCAAATTAACCTTATAACTCGTTTTCTTGTTTTGTTTTTTTTTTTCCTGTGAACTTATTCACTGGTTATATTGAATGTATTACCTTGTACAAGAGAATAGCCGCTGCTACACAATCACGGGATAGATAATCAAGGAGAAGGCAGGCCACAAGTAAGGGAAGGTGAGAGCTAGCCCTGATGCCTCCCCTCTGCTTCCTCCCTTTAGGAAAACAGTAAATATTCTAATACATAGTACTAGGGAATCAAGGTTACCAGATATGACTTAAGGGCATTTCTATACAGCAAAAAAAAAATAATAATAATAAAATTGTATTTTCTTATCAAGGTGATTGTGTGAGATAATGATAATTTAATTTCAGTCCATTTATTTATTGTCTATAGACTCAGAAATAACCTCCTCAAAATTCACTCTCAACAATGTCAGCAGGCAGATTTCTCACAGTTGCTCTCAGTGGTTTTCAGATCACTCAAGTGAATTACTGAAAACAATGGATACTGAGAATAAAAGAAAAATGATTGCAGAGAATAGAAGTTGATAGCATTGAAATAAAAACCTTCCAGTGGGGCAGACCTGTGTGGAACTGCCTGTCTTCACATATTTCCCCACGGAGAAGAGTAAAGAATGGTTTGGGCTGTGGGATGCATTTTAAAACAGCAAAATAAAAAGATCATGTAACAAACCAAATTGTGTTGGCTTAGAGACATATTACATCTTTGCACAGTTTTGCATTCCTTAGAATATTTTTCATATTTATTCATTTACTTCTCCTCCTCAGACAGATAAGATAGATAATTTGTTGGTACTGACTCAATGACACATATATCTAAACTCCTAATCACTTAAAATTCTTAATGAATTCTGAAAAATAACTGTAAATTATTTCCCTGCATCATCATAATTACTGAAATATTTTGTAATTCAGAGTGTGCTGCATTATTCTTGGACAATTCATTCAGGACATCTATTACTCAACCACCCAGAATTTCCATAAGTCATTTGTTATTGTCAGGACACAAATAAAAGCCTTATACTGCAGATATACAAGGAATCCATGCCAAGAGAAAGCTGGTGCCACTATTCCCAGCACACAGCCACAGGCAGAACTATTTAAGACTAAAACACTGAAAAGGCTTGGATACAAATAACATTACACAAGGAGCTCTGCTTTTGTGAATAACATTGTTAGAAAGATGAACAGGGGTTAAAGGTGGAGAACTTGTAAATAAGGAAACAGTAATTTTTGAAATGAGTTTAAATACGCTTTTGAAATAATGCCATTTGTAGCAACATGGGTAGACTTAGAGATTATCAGACCAAATGGAGTAAGCCAGTCAGAGAAAAACAAATATCATATGATATCACTTATTGTGGAATCTTAAAAAAAATACAGATAAACATTTCCAAAACAAAAATAGACTCAAAGACATAGAAAACAAACTTATCCTTACAAAAGGGGAAATGGGGAGTGGGCAGAGGTTGGGATTAACATACATACACGAAGGAAGTAAGCTTTAGTTGCTCAGTCATGTTTGACTCTTTGCAACCCCATGAGTTACAGCCCACCAGGCTCCTCTGTCCATGGAATTTTCCAGGCAAGGATACTGCAATGGGTTGCCATTTTCTTTTCCAGGGGACCTTCTCCTGGATGATTTGTATTTAGGAAGATTCAAAGTTTCCCTCATTCTGATTTATTTTGCATGATTAATAAAAGTAAACACATAATTAAGAGTTGTGATGGATGTATATATGAATTCACTTAATCCTATACTATTCTCATATTCTCCCCCACTTAATTCTTTAACTGTTATTATTCTTATAGTTCAGATGAGGAAACTGGGCCACTGAGGACTAAATATGATACCAAAAGTCACTCAGTCAGGGAGAGATGAAGGCGATATTTGAACTTAGGCAGTCTGTGTTCAGACTCCTTCACAACACTCTGATGCTTGGAGACCAGCACAGACAGAGAAAATCCAGGTTAACATTGAATATCAGACAAACAACAAGGCTCTCTTAGTATAAGTATGTCCCTAAAATCATATACATACACTTTTAAAAAAGACCTGTGTTTTAATCTGATATTCAAATGTAACTGAATATTCTGTTATTTTCATTTGCTGAATCTGGCAACTGTCTTGGGGACTGTCACTGTCTGACTTTTCTGAATAATCCTTCTCAAGCATGGTCTCTGTGACCCAATTACCAAGACTTTCTCCATCACCCTAGGTTAGCATTTACCTGTCTGCTAAATGCCAACAGTTTTCAGAAAGTTATTATACTTCCTATAATATACATAAATTGTATAATATATATATTATATAATTCAATATTATACTTCAGGAGTTGGGAAACTCTTCCTGAAAAGGGCTAGAAAATAAATGTTTTATTGTGGGTCATATGGTCTCTTTCTCAACATTTCAACTCTGCCAGGGTGGCAGGAAAACCACAGATAATACAAATAACAGATGAATGTGGCTATGTTCCAATAAAACTTTATTTACAAAACCATGCAACAGGTAAAGAACACTCATTTACACAAATGAGTTAACACAAATTTTTATGTTAACAAGTAAACTAGGAGAGTCTTACAAAAAATTGGCATACAAGATAAAAAGAAATGAAGACTATATTGTAAATCAATTGTTTATACCAAGTGTTTTATACATGTTTAACAAACTCTATCTAATAATAAGTATCTTAAAAAGTATACAATCCATGTTTTAAAGATGGGAAATTGAGATCTAGAAACTGTATAGCATACATTTTGGAGTCATATCACCAGGGTTCAAATCTCAGTTCCATCACTTAATACCTATGTGATTTAAGGGCAAGGTTTTAACATTTCTGTGTGTCAGTTTCTTATTTTAAAGTGAGTGAAGTCACTCAGTCATGTCCGACCCCATGGACTGTAGCCTACCATGCTCCTCCATCCACGGGATTTTCCAAGCAAGAGTACTGGAGTGGGTTGCCATTTCCTTCTCCAGAGAATCTTTCTAACCCAGGGATCAAACCTGGGTCTCCCGCATTGTAGGCAGACAGCAGCTATCTCATGGAAGTGCTGTGAGGATTAAATGAGATGAATAGAGCTCAGAGAAAAATGCCCAGCGCACAAAAGTCCTCAATAAATCTTGACTGTGAAGTCACTGAAGCCCGCATTTTAGACCAGAACTCAGAAATATTTTTCTACAGAGGGTCAGAGAGTAAATATGTAAGAGCTTACAGATTACATGGTCTGCTTCAATTACTCAATTCTGCTCTTATAGCAGGAATGCAGCCATTAACCAAATGTTTAAAAAAAAAAGTGTAGATGCATTTCAATAAAACTTCACATTTGAATTTCATATAATTTTCATACGTCACTAAATACTCCTGCTTTTATTTCAATCCTAAAAAAATGCAAAAGCCTCTCTTAGCCCCCAGGTAGCACAAAAACAGGTAGTGGGCTAGTTTGGCTGGGGGCTCGAGTTTGTGGACTCCTGCCTGTAGCCATCAGACGTCAAAGCTCTGGACACACTACAGCTGCCTAACTGACCTTTGAGTGCAAAAGCTACTTAGTGAGTCGTTAATTGGTCAATACAACATAATTTCTAAGGTTTCTGCTTCAATATCTTGATGCTTGTTTAAGAGGAAATTAAAATGGGAATCCCTTATCATTCCTTGGTTTTGTATCCTTTGAAGCCACTTACTNGCTCTGGACACACTACAGCTGCCTAACTGACCTTTGAGTGCAAAAGCTACTTAGTGAGTCGTTAATTGGTCAATACAACATAATTTCTAAGGTTTCTGCTTCAATATCTTGATGCTTGTTTAAGAGGAAATTAAAATGGGAATCCCTTATCATTCCTTGGTTTTGTATCCTTTGAAGCCACTTACTCTATCTGAACCTTTAATTCATTAATCCCCTCTTCTCAAATTCATCCTATTCTCTTCCCACCTCCAGATTCTTTCCCTGCTACACTAAAACCCAGATCCAAAGTCAAAATTACTGTGTATCATAATAACTATGTCACCTTGTCACTCATTTCCTCTTCCTTATTTAGCTCTCTCCTTCAATTAAATCAAAATGTCCCTTTAAAAAAGTGCTTTAGAGACTAAATCTGCAGAGCCCACTCAAACTTCAGATATGCTTGAATTCAGGCTTATTGATTATACAATTGGCTCACACCTTTCAGAGCTCCTTTCATTAAATTCTAAGCAGAATCTACTGGCAATCCTCAGTGGTCACACGAGTATAACTGACTAAAAATTTGACAAATTAATTCAGTTCTACTATATGATCCACACTGAAATCTGGAAAGAACAATAAAACATTAACTTGACAGATGGCTTCTAGAGCAGCATTCAGCTATTTTTAATCTATTTAAGCAAATATGTTATTAGTTATAATATTAAAGTAACTAAGTTAATGTTGAATGTAGGTTATTAATATTAATATTGTGGCAGAAAAAACACTGCAGCGAAATCTTACATCAGATATGACACCCATTTTAAAAATAAACTTCTGAACTAGACAATTTTTAAACTGAATCTCAGTATTTCATATTATTTTAGAATAAAGACAAAATCTTCACTCTCTCATGAACGATCTGAAAGAATTCCTTGCCTTCTTGGGAGCTGTGCTGTTCACCAGGGCCATTACAATCCACGACTTAAGTCTTTTAATTACAGCACCATCCCTTCAAATCCCCAGTGCCACCATCCTAACACCAGAAGCCAAGATGATTTTACACCTTTGGAATGGCTGGGTTTTGTTAGCACTGAATATTTAGCATGGCCTCTTCCTTTCTCATTAGACACAGCTTTAATTGCATAGTTTTTAAATGGTAATCAAACTGAATACTAAAGCCTCAGTGCAGAATGATCATAGATACCCAAGTGCCGTCTTCTTCACATTCCTATCCAATAGGAATTGAAGACTACCAAGAAGAGCACTGAAAAAAAGACATTTAAACATTTTCCCATAGTTTTTCATGCTGTGGTCTATCAGTGAGCTGCAC
Organism: Oreotragus oreotragus; assembly: GCA_006410675.1. NCBI lineage: Eukaryota > Metazoa > Chordata > Mammalia > Artiodactyla > Bovidae > Oreotragus > Oreotragus oreotragus. The sequence goes on from SJYX01016162.1 coordinate 436,077, forward strand.
ACACAAGGCCTAAATTCAAATAACTGCTCCTTCTCATGTTGGGGCTTCATTTACATTTACTTATATTCATATATTCATTAACAAGAGTGATGGACTTTCAGCGTTATCACTGACATTCTAAGGTAGTACGTGATTTCTCCATTATGCATCCCATCTCAGCATATGGATCAGTGGCTCTTTATTCCCTCTCCCGGGCCATGTTACTTATCTGTGAAATATTTTCCCTACTCACATGCTTTTCGGTCCTTCTGTCTATCAAAGATGAAACAAAGGAAAAGTCTCTAGATGATACTAGGCAACAAAAAAGCTGGTCAACTTGGGCTAGTGGTAAATGTAAAAAAAAAAGATTAGAAACAAAGTCTGTTAATCTCAGTCCTTACTGAATGCCATCTGAGTTGAGATCAAAGAATGGAATCAATAACTGAGCCAAGAAACTTCCCTAATCCCAAAGCCTTCTGCCAAGTTGTTTTTTTTTTTTTTTCTTTTTTCCTGAATTAACATTATTTTCACCAGAAATGTCTAATGCTCAAATTCTCCAAGCCAGGCTTCAGCAATATGTGAACAGTGAACTCCCTGATGGTCAAGCTGGTTTTAGAACAGGCAGAGGAACCAGAGATCAAATTGCCAACATCCGCTGGATCATGGAAAAAGCAAGAGAGTTCCAGAAAAACATCTATTTCTTCTTTATTGACTATGCCAAAGCCTTTGACTGTGTGGATCACAATAAACTGTGGAAAATTCTGAAAGAGATGGGAATACCAGACCACCTAACCTGCCTCTTGAGAAATCTGTATGCAAGTCAGGAAGCAACAGGTAGAACTG
>SJYX01016162.1:437982-448584 GCA_006410675.1 Oreotragus oreotragus
GATGCTTTTGAACTGTGGTGTTGGAGAAGACTCTTGAGAGTCCCTTGGACTGCAAGGAGATCCAACCAGTCCATTCTGAAGGAGATCAACCCTGGGATTTCTTTGGAAGGAATGATGCTGAAGCTGAAACTCCAGTACTTTGGCCACCTCATGCGAAGAGTTGACTCATTGGAAAAGACTCTGATGCTGGGAGGGATTGGGGGGAGGAGGAGAAGGGGACGACGGAGGATGAGATGGCTGGATGGCATCACGGACTCGATGGACGTGAGTCTGCGTGAACTCCGGGAGATGGTGATGGATAGGGAGGCCTGGCGTGCTGCGATTCATGGGGTCACAAAGAGTCGGATACGACTGAGCGACTGAACTGAACTGATAGACACTTGTCCACTGCTCCTCAACTCACCCTGTTGAATTAACCAAGCATCTACCTACAGCACGTTCCATCAAGATGGCATTTAACTCAATGCCTTGGACTATGGTTGAATCAGTGAAAGCCTTAAAGGTAAGAACGTCTCTTTCATCTGTGTGTTCACAGCACATTGCCTGACATAGAATTGATGTTCCAAAAATACTTGCTGGCTGAATAAATAAACATATCAGCTAATCTATTCAGATAAATAAGAACTAGTTAACTAATTCATGACCTGACTGAACTGCCTAACTGACCTGATTGATTTTTTCACTAATGAAGCCAGACAGACTGTTTGAATCTGGTGTGCATGTTCAGATAAAGATTCATGACATTCCAGTTAGTTTCCTGCCCATCTAGATCCTGCCCAACACTTGTGTCTGTTTCCCTTAAATTCATATTCCTTAGCATCCTTACAAAGTTAATAAAGAGAATATTAAAAAAAATTAGATCATTAATATGTCTTACAGGCATAATAAAGGTACTTATTTTCATGCCTGTAAAAGAGTATCTAATTTCTATTTCATTTTTCTTCCAAGTTCCTCAAATATACCGTAGGCTTTACTTTATTGGTTTTGGGTTTCCCTGCTACAGAACAAAATGCTCTGATATCGTAGGATGGAATGAAATTTGCCCAAAGACAAACAGATGGCATGAGACTGGAATGCCCTGACTTATAGTTCACTGCTTCTACCTACTTTTAAAAAACAATAGGAGAAGTCTTTTTCTTCTGATTTTTCTAGAACCGGAAATGTCCAGGATAAAAGTTGTTTTTGTGCAACTGCATTTATACAAACTGGGAAACTGTTACACATGGAGCCTTTCAACTCTTAAAACTCAAAATTAATTTGGGTATCTCAATATTTTAAATATTGAGATTATTCTCCTTTTGTTTTTGATATGTAAAAATCACAGGCTAGAACATTCAATTTACACCAATTATTATCTACTGTAAGAAGAGTCTCTCTTTTAATCAAGGTTATATGACCCTGTCTAGGAAAAAAAAAAAAAAAAACCTCCTAACAGTTAACTAATACTAATATGTTAATTATACATAAAGCTTTAGTTTTTATAAATAAAATTACTAAATGTAAGTTTATAGTCACCATGGCAAAGAGAATCACACACATATAATTAAATNAGAGTCTCTCTTTTAATCAAGGTTATATGACCCTGTCTAGGAAAAAAAAAAAAAAAAAACCTCCTAACAGTTAACTAATACTAATATGTTAATTATACATAAAGCTTTAGTTTTTATAAATAAAATTACTAAATGTAAGTTTATAGTCACCATGGCAAAGAGAATCACACACATATAATTAAATTCCTGTCAGCAGAACACACGTGACAAAGGAGATAAACCAAACCCCTATCTTCAGCCATGTCTGTTTCTGACATAATCCAGATTTGACAGATACCCGTTTATTCATAGAACTTACTTACTCTTGTTTTAGGAAAGCAAAATGACATTTTTAAAATGGTATATTGACATGTTTTCAGAAACTGTAGACTAAAAATGCAATTTATGTACTAATAGTTCATCATCTTATAAACGCTCTATTCAACAAGAGACGGTTTACAAGCCTTATGGGGGTCTGTAAACCCTCACACAGTAGCTTACTACTTGCAATATACCTATTTCTAAGAATATATTCTGTTTCTGCTATGCAGACTTAGAGATAACCTCTTTGTATTCTCCCTTACTTTATCTTTCTTTACAGTTAAAGATTCTAAACGAATGCTAACCATAAATATGCATTTCAAACCCATTAGTATTCAGTAAGTATTGTCTTAACCAGAAAGAACAATATATGGGCTACCAAGAATTAATGACCTCAGAAGCTGATGCCCTGAAACACTGGAGCCCAACCATGAACCAATCACCTGAATATCAGTTCAGTTCAGTCGCCCAGTCGTGTCTGATTCTTTGCAACCCCATGAATCATAGCACACCAGGCCTCCATGTCCATCACCAAATCCCAGAGTTCACTCAAACTCACGTCCATCGAGTCCGTGATGCCATCCAGCCATCTCATCCTCTGTCGTAGCTTTTTCGGGCATGCAACACCCCCTACAAATTAGGTCTAACTCCCTTTGAGATTGTTTATGGGAGTCCACCCCCCACTTGTCCAGTGTTTGAGGGAAAATCTAAGCCATCTCCCTCGCCCCAATCAGATAGAAAATCTGGGCCCACAAGGAATGTTTAAAGCGGTTCCAACTCAGGGAGTTGTAACTCTAAACCCTACACCAGTCGTTTCCCAACCAGGAGACAAGCCTAATAAGATGGAGGCCCGCAGCCTCTTGTCCTCTACCTCCAGCCCAGAAAATCCCTAACATCACTGTCAGAAGTGGTTTTACAAAACAGAAGGGGCCTAAACTTGATCTTCCTACACCAAGGTGGGTTATGTGTGGCCTTGGGAGAGGAATGCTGTTTTTATGCACACCACACTGGGGTGGTAAGAGAATCCATGGCAAAAGTGAGAGAAGGACTGGTACAGCGAAAGAGAGAGCGAGAGGCCCAGCAGGGATGGGACGAGTCTTGGTTCCATCAATCTCCCTGGTTGACAATGTTAATCTCTACTCTGCCGGGCCCACTGATTATACTCCTACTCATTCTTACCTTCGGTCCATGCATTTTAAACAGATTAATAACCTTTGTAAAAGAACGTATCAGTACAGTTCAAGTGATGATGCTGAGACAATATCAGGCAATGTCTCAGAATGAAAAGGAGGATTCCTCTCCATGATCAAAGGACAGGGGGGAATGTTGGGACCTAACAAACTCCATGACAGGCTTCAGGGACTAAGGTAGGCCTCATGGGAAAAGCGGAGTCATTGCCCAGTGAGGTCATCCCTGCAGATGCCAGGACTTGTCCAATCAGCATACTCCCCATAGTCTGGTTTGAGCCTGAAAGGACATAAAAGACATCCCCCAAGGAAGCCCGCACACGTGAAAGATTAGCCAATTAGTAAATACCAGGAAACCCCTGCAGCCAATAAAGATTAGCCAATTAGTAAATACCAGGAAACCCCTGCAGCCAATAAAGATTAGCCAATTAGTAAATACCAGGAAACTCCTGCAGCCAATCTGCCCTTGCCAACTCCCTGTCTTTGTTCTAAACCTATAAATACTGCTGTAATTCTAGGCTCAGGGCTCTTGTTCAACTCCACTGCACTGGATGAGACTTGAGCCCTAGCTCGAGCTAGCAATAAACCCCTTTTTGCTTTTGAAAAATAAATAAATAAATAAAAAGTTCTCAGGGCTTCCCTGATGGTCGAATGGTTAACAACCTGCCTTCCAATGCAGGAGACACTAATTCGACCCCTGGTCTGAGAAGGTCTCACTTTTCATTGACTACTACTGAGCCAGTGATCTAGAGCCAATGAATCATAACAAATGAAGCTGGATTGCTTAGAGCCTGTCCTCCACAGCAAGGAATGCCACCACATAAATGGCAGGTACATCAAAAACTAGAGCGTAGCCTCACCCTCTGCAGCTAGAAAAAGCCTGATAGCAGCAGTGGAGACCCACCACAGCCAAAAATAAAATAAATGGTAAAATATATGAAATCTTTAAAAATAAAAATTTAAAAAGTTCTCAATTGATATTGATGTTGCTGGTTGGAGGATAAGACATTGAGAGCCACTGTAGTAGGTGGAGCTACTCCATTGTTATTTTATCTGTACAGTTTTTGGAATAATAGATTCTTCAGAGAAAACAATGTGGAAAACATCTGTGTCTCATGCTCCTTCAAACTTACTCCTGGAAGTGAAAAGCCTATGACTCCAGGACTTTATTACAAAGCTCAAAGTGGGCAGAATGCTGCTGGTACAGTGCAGTATTTAAGAGCATCAACAAAAAGAACTTCCAGTTCCATGACTTTCAGGCTGTGTGCCTTGGAAGAAGTTACTGCCCCTCTCTGAATCTCTCTCTCCTCTACTGAATGGGTATCATATTGGACTCAGATAAAAAATACTAAGCCCAGAGTTTGGTGCAGAATAAATCCTCCATAAGTGGAAGGGCTATCTGACATTCAAAGACCACAAGCATTGAAATAGCCAAGGCCACAGGTACAACCAGAAACTGAGGCAGAGTCTCACACGCTAGCCATTCCCTCTTCCAAACTGTATTGTTTTGATTCTAGAAACAAGAACTTTAAGAGAAAACCCTGGGAACCAAGTTCAGCCCATTAACTGGGACAAACCTGGTGGTCAATTGGACAATTACCTATAGTTGGCTAGAGCTCAGGCTCCAAGGTGGCCCAGTGGTAAAGAATCTGCCTGCAATGCAAAAGACTCAAGGGGCAGAGGTTACATCCCTGGGTTTGAAAGATCCCTGGAATAGGAAATGGCAACCTTCTCCAGTATTCTTGCCTGAAAAATTTCATGGACAAGGGAGTCTGGCAGGTTACAGTCCATGGAGTGGCAAAGAGTCAGACACAGCTGAGCACACATGCACCTATATGACTTAGACTCAGAATTTCTATGATTGGCACTAATCCAGGGAGCAGATGTGGAAGAAAATCTAAATCAGACCTCTTCATCCAGTGACTTTTTATTCTTTCTTAGAAACCATCTGTGTGTACAGATGTAGGTATACAGACGCTAGGATAAGTCATGCCTAAATGGAAAGACTAAACCTTGTTGACCTACAAACCATTTGGAGGCTACTCCAAGGTCCCAGTTCTGGCCAGACATTACCTTGTTCACAGCTCAGTTCAGATCCTGCGCCTCAGGATCTTTGTCTGAGATGGAGATAGTTTCTGAGGGTCCTGTGACACAGTAAGTACCCTGGGTGATTCCTGAGTCTGACTTTCCTGCTGGTTTATGTTTATCCTGGACTTGGACTCCCACAGCCACTGGATAAGAAGCTTGGCTGCATGTAATTTCTGAAACTCAAGCCTCCAACCCACACTTGGGGGTCTTCTCACCCATTGCTCACTGCAGAAAACAGTTTTCTTCCTGTCTCTTATACACATCTTTTTGGGTTTCCCTGCTACAGAACAAAATGCTCTGATATCGTAGGATGGAATGAAATTTGCCCAAAGACAAACAGATGGCATGAGACTGGAATGCCCTGACTTATAGTTCACTGCTTCTACCTACTTTTAAAAAACAATAGGAGAAGTCTTTTTCTTCTGATTTTTCTAGAACCGGAAATGTCCAGGATAAAAGTTGTTTTTGTGCAACTGCATTTATACAAACTGGGAAACTGTTACACATGGAGCCTTTCAACTCTTAAAACTCAAAATTAATTTGGGTATCTCAATATTTTAAATATTGAGATTATTCTCCTTTTGTTTTTGATATGTAAAAATCACAGGCTAGAACATTCAATTTACACCAATTATTATCTACTGTAAGAAGAGTCTCTCTTTTAATCAAGGTTATATGACCCTGTCTAGGAAAAAAAAAAAAAAAACCTCCTAACAGTTAACTAATACTAATATGTTAATTATACATAAAGCTTTAGTTTTTATAAATAAAATTACTAAATGTAAGTTTATAGTCACCATGGCAAAGAGAATCACACACATATAATTAAATTCCTGTCAGCAGAACACACGTGACAAAGGAGATAAACCAAACCCCTATCTTCAGCCATGTCTGTTTCTGACATAATCCAGATTTGACAGATACCCGTTTATTCATAGAACTTACTTACTCTTGTTTTAGGAAAGCAAAATGACATTTTTAAAATGGTATATTGACATGTTTTCAGAAACTGTAGACTAAAAATGCAATTTATGTACTAATAGTTCATCATCTTATAAACGCTCTATTCAACAAGAGACGGTTTACAAGCCTTATGGGGGTCTGTAAACCCTCACACAGTAGCTTACTACTTGCAATATACCTATTTCTAAGAATATATTCTGTTTCTGCTATGCAGACTTAGAGATAACCTCTTTGTATTCTCCCTTACTTTATCTTTCTTTACAGTTAAAGATTCTAAACGAATGCTAACCATAAATATGCATTTCAAACCCATTAGTATTCAGTAAGTATTGTCTTAACCAGAAAGAACAATATATGGGCTACCAAGAATTAATGACCTCAGAAGCTGATGCCCTGAAACACTGGAGCCCAACCATGAACCAATCACCTGAATATCAGTTCAGTTCAGTCGCCCAGTCGTGTCTGATTCTTTGCAACCCCATGAATCATAGCACACCAGGCCTCCATGTCCATCACCAAATCCCAGAGTTCACTCAAACTCACGTCCATCGAGTCCGTGATGCCATCCAGCCATCTCATCCTCTGTCGTCCTCTTCTCCTCCTGCCCCCAATCCCTCCCAGCATCAGAGTCTTTTCCAATGAGTCAACTCTTCGCATGAGGTGGCCAAAGCATTGGAGTTTCAGCTTCAACATCAGTCCTTCCAAAGAAATCCCAGGACTGATCTCCTTTAGGATGGACTGGTTGGATCTCCTTGCAGACCAAGGGACTTTCAAGAGTCTTCTCCAACACCACAGTTCAAAAGCGTCAATTCTTCGGCACTCACCTTTCTTCACAGTCCAACTCTCACATCCATACATGACCACAGGAAAAATCATAGCCTTGACTAGATGGAGCTTAGTCGGCAAAGTAATCTCTCTGCTTTTCAATATACTATCCAGGTTGGTCATAACTTTCCTTCCAAGGAGTAAGCATCTTTTAATTTCATGGCTGCAGTCACCATCTGCAGTGATTTTGGAGCCCAAAATATAAAGTTTGACATTGTTTCCACTGTTTCCCCATCTATTTCCCATGAAGTGATAGGACCAGATGTCATGATCTTCATTTTCTGAATGTCGAGCTTTAAGCCAACTTTTTCACTCTCCTCTTTCACTTTCATCAAGAGGCTTTTTAGTTCCTCTTCACTTTCTGCCATAAGGGTGGTGTCATCTGCATATCTGAGGTTATTGATATTTCTCGTCGTAATCTTGATTCCAGCTTGTGTTTCTTCCAGTCCAGTGTTTCTCATGATGTACTCTGCATAGAAGTTAAACAAGCAGGGTGACAAGATACAGCCTTGACGTACTCCTTTTCCTATTTGGAACCAGTCTGTTGTTCCATGTCCAGTTCTACCTGTTGCTTCCTGACCTGCATACAGATTTCTCAAGAGGCAGGTCAGGTGGTCTGGTATTCCCATCTCTTTCAGAATTTTCCACACTTTATTGTGATCCACACAGTCAAAGGCTTTGGCATAGTCAATAAAGCAGAAATAGATTTTTTTCTGGAACTCTCTAGCTTTTTCCATGATCCAACGGATGTTGGCAATTTGATCTCTGGTTCCTCTGCCTTTTCTAAAACCAGCTTGAACATCTGGAGGTACACAGTTCACGTATTGCTGAAGCCTAGCTTGGAGAATTTTGAGCATTACTTTACTAGCGTGTGAGATGAGTGCAATTGTGGGGTAGTTTCAGCATTCTTTGGCATTGCCTTTCTTTGGGATTGGAATGAAAACTGACCTTTTCCAGTCCTGTGACCACTGCTGAGTTTTCCAAATTTGCTGGCATATTGAGCGCAGAACTTTCACAGCATCCTCTTTCAGGATTTGAAATAGCTCCACTGGAATGCCATCACCTCCACTAGCTTTGTTCATTGTGATGCTTTCTAAGGTCCACTTGACTTCACATTCCAGGATGTCTGGCTCTAGTTGAGTGATTACACCATCGTGATTATCTGGATCATGAAGCTCTTTTTTGTAGAGTTCTGTGTATTCTTGCCACCTCTTCTTAATATCTTCTGCTTCTGTTAGGTCCATACCATTTCTCTCCTTTATCACCTGAATATAGGCAGATCCAATTTGTAGAGACACTGAATCTTACTGCTTTCTAGGCAGTGACTGCTTTCTATCCCCTCTATATTGAGTTGTGGTTGTCATTTTTCAGTTACTAAGTAATATCCCACTCTTTCCAACCCCATGGACTGCAGCATGCCAGGCTTCCCTGTCCTCTACTATCTGCCAGAGTTTGCTCAAACTCATGTCCATTGATTTGGTGATGCCAACTAACAATTTTATCCTCTGTCACCCCCTTCTCCTCCAGCTCTCAATCTTTCCCAGCACCAGGATCTTTTCCAATGAGTTGGCTCTTCTAATCAGGTGGCCAAAGTGTTAGAGCTTCAGCTTCAACATACATCCTTCCAATGAATATACAGCATTGATTTCCTTTGATTGACTGGTTTTATGTCTTAGCACAGTCTCCCTTCTTGAAGGACTTTCAAGAGTCTTCTCCAACATCACAGTTCAAAAGCATCAATTTTTCAGCACTCAGCCTTATCTGTGGTCCAGTGCTCACATCCTTACATGACTACTGGAAAAACCGTAGCTTTCACCATGCAGACATTTGTCAGCAAAGTGATGTCCCTGCTTTTTAGTATGCTGTCTAGGTTTATCATAGTCTTTTATTCCAAGGAGCAAGCATCTTTTAATGTCTTGGCTACAGTCACAGTGATTTTGGATCCCAAGAAAATAAAATCTGTTACTGCTTCCACTTTCTCTCCATATATTTGCCATGAAGTGATGGGACCAGATGCCATGATCTTAGTTTTTTTTAAATGCTGTTTTAAGCCAGTCTTTTCATTTTCCTCTTTCACTCTCATCAACATGCTTTTTAGTCCCTCTTCACTTTCTGCCATTAGAGTGGTATCATCTGCATATCTGAGGTGTCAGTATTTCTCCTGGCAATTTTGAATCCAGCTTGTCATTTATCCACCCCAGCATTTCTCGTGATGTATTCTGGATATAAGTTAAATAAGCAGGGTGACATTGTACAGCCTTGAGGTACTCATTTCCCAATTTTGAACTAGTATGTTCTTCCACATCCAGTTCTAACTGTTGCTTTTTGACCTGCATACAGATTTTCAGAAGGCAGGATAGGTGGTCTGGTATTCCCATCTCTTAGGAATTTTCCACAGTTTGTTGTGATCCACATAGTCAACCCTGGTGGCTCAGACGGCAAAGCATCTGCCTGCAATGCAGGAGACCCAGGTTCGATTACTGGGTCGGGAAGTTCCCCTGGAGAAGGAAATGGCAATCCACTCCAGCACTCTTGCCTGGAAAATCCCATGGACGGTGGAGCCTGATAGGTTACAGTCCATGGGGTCACAAAGAGTCGGACACGACTGAGTGACTTCATTTCACACAGTCAAATGTTTTAGTAGTCAATGAAGCAGATGTTTTTCTGGAACTCCCCCCACCCCCTTTTTTTTTTTATGATCCAATGAATTCTGGCAATTAGATCACTGGTTCATCTGCCTTCTCTAAAGCCAACTTTTGTCTCAGGAAGTTCTCAGTTCATGTAATACTAAACTAAGGGTTTTGAGAATTATCTTGCTAGCACATGAAATGAGCACAATTGTGCAGTAGTTTGAACATTCTTTGGCATTGCATTTCTTTGGGATTGGAATGAAAACTAACCTTTTCAGCCACTGCTGAATCTTCCATATTTGTTAGCATGTTCAGTGCATCTTAAGAGTACTCAGGATTCCAAATAGCTCAGCTGGAATTCCATCACCTCCAGTAGCTTTGTTCATAGTAAAGTTTCCTAAGTTCCACTTGACTTCACACTCCAGAATGTCTACTCTAGGTGAGTGACCACACTATCATGGTTACCTGGGTCATTAAAACCATTTTTGTACAGTTCTTCTGTGTATTCTTGCTTCCTCTTCTTAATCTCTTCCGCTTCTGTTAGATTTTTTTTACCAATTCTGTCCTTTATTGTGCCCATCTTTGCATGAAATATTCCCTTGGTATCTCTAATTTTTTGAAGATATCTCTAGTCTTTCCCATTCTATTGTTTTCCTCTATGTCTTTGCACTGATCACTTAAGAAGGCTTTCTTATCTCTCCTTGCTATTCTTTGGAACTCTGCATTCAGTTAGGTATATCTTTCCCTTTCTCCCTTGCTTTTCACTTCTCTTCTTTTCTCAGCTATTTATAAGGCCTCCTCAGACAACCATTTTGCCTTTCTGCATTTCTTTTTCTTGGGGATGGTTTTTGTCACCACCTCTTGTACAGTCTTGTGAACCTCCAACCATAGTTCTTCAGGCACACTCTCTACCAGATCTAATCCTTTGGATCTGTTCATCCCCTCCACTGTATAATCATAAAGGATTTGTTTACTTTCTTCAATTTAAGTCTGAATTTTGCAATAAGAAACTGATGATTTGAGCCAGAGTTAGCTTCGGGTCTTTTTTTTTTTTTTTTG
>SJYX01016162.1:452227-492481 GCA_006410675.1 Oreotragus oreotragus
CTTGGAAGAAAAGTTATGACCAACCTGGATAGTATATTCAAAAGCAGAGACATTACTTTGCCGACTAAGGTCCGCCTAGTCAAGGCTATGGTTTTTCCTGTGGTCATGTATGGATGTGAAAGTTGGACTGTGAAGAAAGCTGAGCGCCGAAGAATCGATGCTTTTGAACTGTGGTGTTGGAGAAGACTCTTGAGAGTCCCTTGGACTGCAAGGAGATCCAACCAGTCCATTCTGAAGGAGATCGACCCTGGGATTTCTTTGGAAGGAATGATGCTAAAGCTGAAACTCCAGTACTTTGGCCACCTCATGCGAAGAGATGACTCTTTGGAAAAGACGCTGATGCTGGGAGGGATTGGGGGCAGGAGGAGAAGGGGACGACCGAGGATGAGATGGCTGGATGGCATCACGGACTCGATGGACGTGAGTCTGAGTGAACTCCGGGAGATGGTGATGGATAGGGAGGCCTGGCGTGCTGCGATTCATGCAGTCGCAAAGAGTCGGACACGACTGAGCAACTGAACTGAACTGATTCCTATCCATTTTATTTCACTGATTCCTATAATTGCCACATCCTGCTTGACCACATTGGATTTACCTTGATTCATAGACCTAACATCCCAGGTTCCTATGCAATATTGTTCTTTACAGCATCAGACTTTACTTTCACCACTGGGCACATCCACAACAGGATGTCATTACTGCTTTGGCCCAGCCTCTACATTTTTCTTGAGCTATTTCTCCACTCTTCCCCAGTAGCGTACTGGACTCCTACTGACCTGGAGGGCCTCATCTTTCAGTGTCATATCTTTTTGCCTTCATACCTGCCAGGTGGGCAACCCATGAACTATATGGAGTTGCTGCTGCTGCTGCTAAGTCACTTCAGTCGTGTCCGACTCTGTGCGACCCCATAGACAGCAGCCCACCAGGCTCCCCCGTCCCTGGGATTCTCCAAGCAAGAACACTGGAGTGGGTTGCCATTTCCTATGGAGTTATTAAGTGCTAATTAGTGAATGCTGGATGCAAACCAAATTGAGGACACTTTTTTTTTTTTTTTTTTGCCTCAAGTAGAAGCAAGTTCAGTGGGAAGCCAGTAAGTATTCTAATACAGCAATATATTATTACTTATCAAACTATGTTTGTAAATCCAGGGCATACAGCTCTGGTTGGAATTCACTGTGTGGACCTGGATTGGTTATTAAGGATCTGAATCTCAGATTCTGCATATTTTTCTATGGATAATAATAACCCCCTATATCTTACTAACAGCACAATGATATTGATGCAGTGAGTTAATGCTGGTAAAACTGTTGGGAAGGGTCAGAGGTGTTAGGTTATATTACGTAAGACAATTGTTCTTTTACAGAATACAAGGGTCTAGTTTCTACATATACCTCTCCAAAGGAAGTGATGATGTCATAATTGTGATAACTTTGATATCACCTAGTTTAACATACTTCTTTCATAGATAAATACACAGACTTAGAGATTAAATCATTTATCCAATATCCAGTGGTGTAATTGGTATTAAAAGTCACATCATCTGATATCCAGCTCAATGCTTGGTTAAGATGACTCATTTTAGCCTCTCATTCCAGCACATTTTGTTTCTTTATAGAATACTAACTTTTTTTAATATAAAAATAAATGACTTTTTCCACTTCAACACATATGTTTGACAAGGATAAAGTCAACTACAGGCAAATTAAAAGAAACAGTGAAAAGGGCATGGTAGAAGTTCATCAAAATACAATCCTTATTGCATTGTTTTTCAGAAACAGAGCATAAAAAAAGAAAAAGTTCAGTTCAAAGAAAGGCTTCTAAGTTGTGGCCAACAAATGGTTTGTCAGCCTTCCTTCCTTCATTCCTTTTATGGTCATGAAAAAAATTTATCAATGCAGTTTATTAAAAAATAGAGACACCTAAAGGATGTGAGGAAGGCCATCATCATCTTAATTCTGTAAACTCTGTCCAGATATTCACAACCCTCCACACATACAAAGGGAGGAGCAAAGAACATAGTAAGAGATTCTCAGTTCAGCTCTTCTGAGAGATTCTCCTCTCTCGCCCACAGTAAATAACACACAAAATGCTACTCTTTCTCTTTAGCAACAGAAAGATACGCAGAGCAACTTACAGAACGAGTGTCTTATTGGAAACACATTTTCTTTCACAGTATGAGAGCAATAATTTTTTTAAAAGGTTGCCCTCCCTCCCAACTTTCTCTGTTCTCTACATCAGAACTTCTGTGCAAGTATATTATTTTACATCTAAAAAGTAGGGATTATGTCATATGAGTCTTTGATTAGTATATGTTTGTCATAATAATCCTAATAATACCCAGGCAAGCAAAATTCAAGCAACCCAATGCTGCCAGTGTAAGCATAGGAAACCATATATTCTCCAAATGGATTCATCCAGGAACAGAACATGAGGAAGTAAAGACCACTGGGAGTTCTGAAGCTGAGACCTTAACTGTTAAAATGTCCTAGAAACAACAGTTTTCACATCATCTTTTAAAATTCTATGTAACCTTTGGTGAAAATAAATACTATACAATCAAACCGGAAAATATATTCTCAGATCTTTAAACCATTCAGTATTTTAGAAATAAGCAAGACTAAATTTTTTTAGTAAGACATTACTACTAATTTAACACATATTAAACAAATGAAGAGGTTAATGTCTTTGTTCATTTATAGACATGTGACTTATTTCAAACTTTTTTCTTTTTAATGCGCATTTTAATACCAACACTCAGTGTTCCCAGGTTGTTTCATTTCTGGTGTCTTTTTCTGGAACATTTGTGTTACTCTGCCTTGCTAGTCAGATACCTACAAGTCTACCTCAAAGGTAATTTCCTAGAATAGCAGAAAGTGTGCAGATTGTGCAGCAAAAAAAAAACCAAAACAGATTAGAGTTTAAATCATGGCTCCAAGGCTCAATGTGGAGTATTTTAATCTCAGTTCAGTCACTGAGTCCTGTACTCCCATCAACTGAGACTTAATTTCACATCTTTATATAGGGATAAAATAACAAGATTAAAGCTAACAAGATTTGTGAGAATTAATTGATATAAAAGCACTGACCACAGAGTCTGATGTAACCTAAGTAACAATTATAGCCCCCACTACTGAGCACCTGTTATCTCCTTCACCTCCCCATGGGAGGGATATTAACAGAAGCTTCCTCATTCCTTATTGTACCAGTTAAACTCATAGCATGTCACCTCTCTAAGTAACAGTTTAATTGACCACAGCTAAGCTTGTCAGCTCAAAGGGTTAAAGTACAAAAGAGCTCACACTGACTGAGAAAATGTTAAAAGAAAAATGACAAAATTTACAAAAGAGAAAATCCTACTTACCAATAATATCAAAAGTATTAAAAATAAAGGTACAAACTTGCTAAAAATCAAGACAAGAAAATAAGCAAGTTTGGGCATATTGTTTTTGACCATTAATCTCTAATAGCAAATTTTCTAAAATTATAATATACAGAAGAGGTAAAAAGGTAAACACAAAAATAAGATTTCTGTCTGTTGGTCAAGCTTTCTAAAAAATAAGTTGAATAGTACTCTTGCCTGGAAAAATCCCATGGATGGAGGAGCCTGGTAGGCTGNATTAATCTCTAATAGCAAATTTTCTAAAATTATAATATACAGAAGAGGTAAAAAGGTAAACACAAAAATAAGATTTCTGTCTGTTGGTCAAGCTTTCTAAAAAATAAGTTGAATAGTACTCTTGCCTGGAAAAATCCCATGGATGGAGGAGCCTGGTAGGCTGTAGTCCATGGGGTCGCGAAGAGTCGGACATGACTGAGCGACTTCACTTCCACTTTTATGTATATATTTTATTATATATGTACTATATTATATAAATACACACATCACAATATAAACAACTTCAGACTCCTAGACCTATTATCTAACCCTTGGAATTATTTTCTATGCTTTTTCTAACATTTTACTTATAAAATTTGAAAATCACTACATTCATGGGAGATATCCCTAAATGTATAAATAGTAATGATGCAGAATTTGAAATAAATTGTGTCCAACAACAGAAGAATGGTGCAGTAAATTTTTCATTAATAACTCAACTTATGTTTATTTATAAATATCAGGCCTCGTTTTCATGGCCGGGCATATAGTAATGAACAAGACAGACAAGTTTCTGCCGCACAGAACTTATGTTTTAAGAGAGCAAAGACAAAAGGTAAATGAACCAACGATTAAGCAAAATTATTTACTACAGAACTAACTACTATGAATTCTCTGAAGGGTAGTATGACAGAAAGATGGGCAGAAAGTAGGCTATTATGGTAGGAATGACCTAGGGAGGTGATATTCAGTTTGAGACTTGAATGATAACAGTGAAATCAACAGCTATGTGAAGATTTAGAAAATCAGAGAAAACATACACCAAATATAAAACACAGAAGTAAAAGCTGCATATACTAATTACAACTATAAAAATTAATATATATATGAAATGCAATAATATAGCAACTATTCTGCTTCCAGTAAAAGGAGGTATGGGTCTTTTTTCCTCATTGTATTTCTTTAAATGATATTTTTAGAATTATATGTTTATATTTTATATAATTACACAATTCTATTTTTAGACTTAAAATGGAAAAATGTAAATAGAATTAAATATTCCAAAGATAAGTTCATGTATCTCATCAGTAATTTTCATATCAAAATATCTAGCATAGTATTTTCAGGCAAACATATGTTTAATACATGTTTTAATTACATTCATTTTAAATATACAAAGAAATAGAATACTAAATGGAATCACCAAATATCCTATTAGTCACTATTAATCTTTTTAGCATATTGCTAGCTGGTTCCTCATCCCTTGCTACTCCATTCAATTTTCTCTCCCACAATTCTTCTCTAAGACACTAACAAATCCATAATAATATTCATGCTGCATGCTTTAATTTTTTATCAACATCATCTTCTGGAAAGTAGGCATCTTGCAAGAGAGCAATAAGTGTGTTTTCAAAATGATCTCTCCCACTCATATGTCATTTCACATTGACTCTTCATTCCTCTCCTGCCCCTGCAACCAAAAATTTTGGAAATAAAAATGTAAGATTCCTAGGAACATGCGTAAGTATACATGGCATATGTGTCAGAATATTCTCATTTATAGGTTACAGCCTGTCTACCGTCTGTTCAAAAAATGCAGTTCGTTTCTAGAGGTCCAAAGTCAAATACATTGTCTTAGAAAGTAGTTTTAGAGCAAGCCACAAAGCTCTCTACTTGGTAATTTAAATGACTGACCGCTCAATTTATGAGCATTCCCAGCAATAAAATTCAGCCTGAACTTAATAATAGCACATTTTATGTGACAACGATGACAATTACAATCTATAGTTACTGCAGTCGCCCTTTGGTCTAGGGAAAAATGACAGTATTAATTATACACACTTGCCATTTATCAGACTTAACTTGGCAGGCGATTGAGCTCAGGACCATCTCCAACTTGACTTCTACATTTACCATTTTCTAATCCACTGAAACGAAGATAATTAGAATAGAGAAAAATGAGTCGCTCCTTCTTCTGCTGCCTTTATCTCTGATTTCATGTACAGTAGAGTTCTTGAATCATATTAAATTTATACCACTTGGTTTAAAAGCTTGTCATTGTTTACTTTCGAAACTCAGGTAAAAGGAACACTATTTCCTAGGTGTGCTATAGCATGAGATTTCAACTGCATGCAACCTTCGCATTTTTATACCTTATTTTTATGTTTAGACTATTTTGTGGATCTTGAAGCCTTGCTATTTTCCCTGCTAGTTCAAATTACCAATACACTGAGAAATACAGTTATTTTAAAACATGGAAAATTATCTAAAAAAAGCAGTGCTAAATGGTCTTATTTTCATTCACACATCTGTTATTCTTATCCAGTCATTTAATTGTGTCTGTTATTCAATCTTTTCTTTTTTTGCCTCTGTGTACTTTGCATATTAACAGTATGCCATTTAAGACAATCATAAAATCATGTTTATCTGCTCCTGCGTTCAGAGCTCTACCATCTCTTCTTAGAAGGATTGGACAATTCCAATTTGTTAAACTCCTTTTTGTCTTGACATGCATTCCCTTGTAAATATTTACCAAACCCTAAAAAAATAGTATCCCTGTATTTTGAGAAATAGAAAGCTTAAGCAACAGTGGCACCTGAAATGAGAAATTCTAGGATAAGCCTCCAAAAGGAGATGTGAGTAGAGGTATCTGAGATATAAATAAGCAGAGAGCTTTTCCACCACTGCTAGGCCTTCCAGATTCTGTCACTGTTAGTCTAAAGCACCTTTAAGGAAGATCATTTGCTTAACATCCCCAGTCCAGAGAAAATCAAATAGGCAGAAGGATCTCTGAATAGACAGAATTCACAGGAGGTTTTCCATTCACATAGGTAGAATATTATACTGAAAAAACAGATGAGAAAGAGTCAGCTATGACTAAAACTAAGTCTGTAGTTACTACCCACAAGGTCTTTGGAACATTACTTAATTTCCACATGTCTCAATTTTCTTCATCTGTAAAATTATGGAATTGAATTACACATCTGATGAAGTCCCTGCATCTCTAGAAGTCTCTACGTGATTATGAAATCCTGGAGGGAATGTCTACATAAATGCAGTATATCTCAGAAAACATTAATTGTACTTGTAATAAACCTACCATTATGAAGAGAGGTGAAGAGTTGCAGTTTTTGCAATGTTTTCTTCATGCGAGAGATAAAGACTTGATCTTAAAATTTACTAGTAGGCAAACTGCTGTGGGATGTAGAAAAATACTCCTAAACAATCCCCACATTCTAAAAGTAAAATTAAATCACTTTTAGAAACTGGTCTTGAGAAGGACTGATTATTTGGACATTTCTGGTCATGCATATGTAAAGAAGTCCTTACCCAATTTTTAAAGGAAATTTAAACCAATGAAGTAACCAATTGAAGATGTTTCAGAGTGAGATTTTAGATCTGTGCTAATAATGCAAACTGTGTACATGCAGATATCTTGCTTTTGATGAGTAAGCATTTATATAGAATGGGGCCTAAGAAATCTGGAAAAATTCTTAAGTGAATCATGTATTATTATTCTTCTTTATTAATTTTATCATGAATATACCACCAAGTATTTCTGATTATACAGATCTTTTTTTCCTAAATACTTCTCAGTAAATAAGTATACCTTCCGCACTTTCACCTAGTCCTTACTCCCAGGGCAGCATGAGAGCCAGATCAATTTTCCTACGAGGATAGCCAGACACTCCCCAGGTGAAGGATGAGGAAAAAGTGACTTTTCTCTGCATACAAAGGGGAAAGACGTTTGTTGTCCTTCCACTCCAACATGGACCCTTTTGCAAACAAAATTTGCCTAAGGAATAGACCTAACTGTGTGTAGTCACTACTCATGGAATCTTTGGAAGTTACTTAACTTACTTGTGTCTCAATTTCATGCAAATAAATAATGCAAAGAAAATATCTCCGAGAGTCACAGACATTCTCATGTTCCTCAGCTTTTGTGGCCTCCAGATGTCTCCAAGGTTCAG
The DNA here is from genome assembly GCA_006410675.1 of Oreotragus oreotragus. Lineage (NCBI taxonomy): Eukaryota > Metazoa > Chordata > Mammalia > Artiodactyla > Bovidae > Oreotragus > Oreotragus oreotragus. Next base: position 459,794 of record SJYX01016162.1, read on the forward strand.
GGCTATATTCCTTCTGAATTGTAAATACCTAGGAAAACAGCCTTCCTGTCTCCTCAGCACCCTAGGGTTTACCGTAGGGACCTGATTTAGGCTGTCATCATTGTAGCTTTGGGGAGGATATGAGAAGTTTTATTTCCTTTTAGATCAGAACATTTTAACAAATGGCTACCGATCGAATTCTCGTGGTAGGTGAAGAGTAAAATATTTCTAGGGAAAGTGAAAACAAATATTCCCTACTGCTACATAACATAAATTTCCATGTCTAAGAAGCATGTTTTTCAGCAGTGCTAAGAAATCCAGGCAAGGTTCATTTCCCCATCATTTTCTACTTCTAGTAGGTATTAGAATTCAACCCACAGTGTTGCTAACACTCAGATTGCTAGTTTCCTCCTTAAAGTTTCTGATTCAGTTATTTGAAGCTTTAACCTGAGAATCTGCATTTTCCAGTAAGTTCCTAGCTCATGCAGATACTGCTGGTCAAGGGCCACACTTTGAAAACCACTGCACTACAATGACCAGAGAAGTGGTTTCAGGTTTTATAGCAACTGAAAGTAAAAAACAAAAAAAAAAAAAAAACAAAAAAAAACCTTAAGAGCCCTGCTGCTGCTAAGTCGCTTCAGTTGTGTCCGACTCTGTGCAACCCCACAGACGGCAGCCCACCAGGCTCCCCCATCCCTAGTTTCTATAAATGAATGATTGATGTAGGGACTGGAATGGGTCTGGATGTCATCGTGCATATGTGCACAGTCGTGTCCGACTCTTTGCATCATTACTTCACACTAAATCTCATGGTGGTGATCACATTGATAGAGAACTGATATTTCTGAACTTTACATTAGTTGTGTAGATATACCTGAGGTTCAGTTTGGCATCATTAAGTATTAAATAATAACATGAATAAAATAACCACTTACCAAGCTAGAGAATTTTAACAAATGATTAATGAAAATCACCTTGCTCTTTAGTGAACTAATGACAGATAGCTCTTTACTTTTGGTCAATGGAATTTACCTGACTCTGCAGTGTCTAAAAATATTTATACACTATTGACTGGAAAATTGTTACACTGCCACAGAAGAAATAACAGCTAGTGACTCAATTGAGAGCACTTGAACTTTATTCATTGTATCACCTTGCCCAGTATAATGACCCTGTATGAAACTGTATTTCTTTTCAATATAACTAGGCTCAAATCCTATTTTAGAATAACAGCATTAATCAAAGAGCTTTTGAACTTGCAATTTAACAGTATGAGTCTCTAACATTTCCCCATTTTTCTGAAATTGAAAGATGAATAAAAGTTTATAACATGTTGCCCCCAAACCATCTTTCTTACATAAGAAGCAAAAAAAAAAAAAAGAAATGGTGTCTTAAGTCACTTAAGCTTTTCATTCTAGAGGTCAATTAAAACTGAAAAATAAATACCTGAACACATACTTGCTTTTACATTATTTTTAAAAGCATATTTAACATGTCTTGTCTTCTAGTAAATTCCAACCACTCCACGGAATCCCTCAAAATGTCTCTTTTCCTGTAAAAAATTATCACCCAAAGAAGTTGTTTTTCTTGTGTCCAAGCCTCAGAAAAAATGTCTTGCACACAAGGTAACCTCATCTCTTCGTAGATATAGCCTGCCAAGCCCATTGATTTCACTGAGGGCTCCTGGGTTTGGAGAATAAAAAACAGCCCAGATGGTTTTCAAAAGTAGAACTGGGATCTGACTTTCAAGTGTCTAAATTAGATGAGCCAGACACATCCTACCCTCTACAATGAACAAAGAGGAAGTCAACACAACCGTTTCATGAAAACTTCAAAAGCCTGCCTCTGTCACTCAAGGTTCAGGCTTTCCCCACTATAGAACGGAAGCTGCGTGTAACTGGTTATGGCAGAGTTCTAGAATGAGAAATAGAAGGGACAGAAAAATCAATTTATTGAATGCCCTGACCCAACTTTGAAATGCAGTGCAGCACAACTATCTTAGCACAGGCCTTTAACAAAGGTCTCTGATCAGCCTACAGACTATCTTTGGCTATAATATAGAGCAAAAAGGCAACAGAGCAGGAATTAGTGATTATTCAACTTGTTTGATCTACACAGATGTCTCAGGTTTTAACTCATATCAGAGATAAATCAGGCTTGGAGGGAGGTTGTTCGTTTTACCTGCAAAATTTCTCTCTTGAGAACTAAACTAGTATACACCTCAGTGGTCATTTTCAACACCGCCTGCTAGGATTACATGCTTTATAAAGTCCTTTCAAACTAGCAATTAAACTGACCCTGTAAACACAAGAAACTCTAAGCTTCCCCACCAAACTCACATCGTGTTGGAGGTTGGGACTGTATTTTATTCATCTATCTAAAGCACTGGGATGACCCAGAGGGATGGTACAGGGAGGGAGGTGGGAGGAGGGTTCAGGATGGGGAACACGTGTACACCCATGGCAGATACATGTTGATGTAGACAAAACCAATACAATATTGTAATGTAATTAGCCTCCCATTAAAATAAATAAATTTAAATTAAAAAAAAAATAAAGGACCAAGAACTACCTGGCACAGAAATGGTCATTAGTAGCTATTTAAAACATGATGGAATAGACACATAAAATACAGAATAAACTGGAACAAGTAACCTGTGTATATAAAATAAAATGAACAAATTCTAGAAACAGAATGCTTTAAAATATAAGTTCTAGAACACTGGGAGATAGGATAAATTCTCTAGTCTCTGATTTTGACTCTTTCAATAATCAATCTGAGACCTCATTAACTGTCATCAGATACCAGAGAGAAGAAAAAGGTAAGTAAGAATTTATTTGCAATTGTAAGGTAACAAGAATTTTTTTTTTTAATTCCTTGGAAGTATTCTCCAATACCAGACATTTCTGTGGAATTGTCTTAAAATAAATTTTTTAGCCGGTATCTTTAACCCAAAAATAGATTTTAAATATCCAGGTTGGGTTTGCCAAATTCACTTCCCTTTAAAAATCAGATGTCTACGTGGGCACACACACACACCACACCACACACATTTTTGAGGAAGAAAGATGAACATCAAAGGATAAATGAATAGAGAGGAACCAATAATTGGGATTGAAAGCCAAAAAAAAAAAAAATTATGGCTTATCAGAAGGAAAGTTACCATTACTATAAAGTATAAGTTTTATTATAATAATGATAATAACTAAAAGGCATTTTACCTATAAGGTTTATACAATAATTCAAAACCAAAATAGGCCTAAATAGTTGAATATCTGTAACAGAAAGCATTATCAGGGTTCACTGTAGCCTGTTATTAAAAACAATTCTAGACTTCTGTTTTTATGATTATGAAGAAGTAGCGAAAAACAGTAAGAAGTATCCTGTTAGTTTGGCCCCAAATAATTTTATCAATTGGTACATCTAAGAACTACTTATTTATTTAGTGACTTACTGCTGTGAAAGTGCTGCACTCAATATGCCAGCAAATTTGGAAAACTCAGCAGTGGCCACAGGACTGGAAAAGGTCAACTTTCATTCCAGTTCCAAAGAAAGGCAATGCAAAAGAATGCTCAAACTACTGCACAATTGCACTCATCTCACATGCTAGTAAAGTAATGCTCAAAATTCTCCAAGCCAGGCTTCAGCAATATGTGAACCGTGAACTCCCTGATGTTCAAGCTGGGTTTAGAAAAGGCAGAGGAACCAGAGATCAAATTGCCAACATCCACTGGATCATGAAAAAAGCTAGAGAGTTCCAGAAAAACATCTATTTCTGCTTTATTGAATATGCCAAAGCCTTTGACTGTGTGGATCACAAGAAACTGTGGAAAATTCTGAAAGAGATGGGAATACCAGACCACCTAACCTGCCTCTTGAGAAATCTGTATGCAGATCAGGAAGCAACAGTTAGAACTGGACATGGAACAACAGACTGGTTCCAAATAGGAAAAGGAGTATGTCAAGGTTCTATATTGTCACCCTGCTTATTTAATTTCTATGCAGAGTACATCATGAGAAACGCTGGACTGGAAGAAACACAAGCTGGAATCAAGATTATGACGAGAAATATCAATAACCTCAGATATGCAGATGACACCACCCTTATGGCAGAAAGAGGAACTAAAAAGCCTCTTGATGAAAGAGAAGGAGGAGAGTGAAAAAGTTGGCTTAAAGCTCAACATTCAGAAAACGAAGATCATGGCATCCGGTCCCATCACTTCATGGGAAATAGATGGGGAANTGCAGATGACACCACCCTTATGGCAGAAAGAGGAACTAAAAAGCCTCTTGATGAAAGAGAAGGAGGAGAGTGAAAAAGTTGGCTTAAAGCTCAACATTCAGAAAACGAAGATCATGGCATCTGGTCTGATCACTTCATGGGAGATAGATGGGGAAACAGTGGAAACAGTGTCAGACTTTATTTTTTTGGGCTCCAAAATCACTGCAGATGGTGACTGCAGCCATGAAATTAAAAGACGCTTACTCCTTGGAAGAAAAGTTATGACCAACCTGGATAGTATATTCAAAAACAGAGACATTACTTTGCCGACTAAGGTCCGCCTAGTCAAGGCTATGGTTTTTTCCTGTGGTCATGTATGGATGTGAAAGTTGGACTGTGAAGAAAGCTGAGCGCCAAAGAATTGATGCTTTTGAACTGTGGTGTTGGAGAAGACTCTTGAGAGTCCCTTGGACTGCAAGGAGATCCAACCAGTCCATTCTGAAGGTGATCAGCCCTGGGATTTCTTTGGAAGGAATGATGCTAAAGCTGAAACTCCAGTACTTTGGCCACCTCATGCGAAGAGTTGACTCATTGGAAAAGACTCTGATGCTGGGAAGGATCGGGGGCAGGAGGAGAAGGGGACGACCGAGGATGAGATGGCTGGATGGCATCACGGACTCGATGGACGTGAGTCTGAATGAACTCCGGGAGTTGGTGATGAACAGGGAGGCCTGGCATCCTGTGATTCATGGGGTCACAAAGAGTCGGACATGACTGAGCGACTGAACTGAACTGAACTGCTATGAATACTTGAGTAAAATAGCTCCCAATATTTATAGAACTAAGCAGTTTAGATTTGTATCTTTGTATCACATACTCAGTCGCTCAGTGGTGTCCAATTCTCTGGCCCCATGGACTGTAGCTGGCCAGTCTCGTCTGTCCATGGAATTTTCCAGGCAATAATACTGAAGTGAGTTGCTATTTTCTACTCCAGGGGAATCTTCCTGACCCAGAGACTGAAACCACATCTCACAACTCCTGCTTTGTTCATATTTTATTCTCTAGCAAATATAGTAAAATATTAATGAAATATTAGAATATTAGTTGGCATAAAGAAATGTAATCTTTTTTAGGATACCTAAAGGCTCTTTAAAAATTATATTGGTTTAAGGTCTACAGCATTATAATTCAACATCCAGATACACTACAAAGTGATCATCAACACAAGTCCAGAAGCTATCCATCACCATGCAACCGACCCCACACCTCACCCATTTTACCAAGACTGAATATTTTGATTGTTACCTAGCTTAAATATTTACTGTCTCTATTTTGGTGGTTTGGTGTATGTTTGCTCAGTAACAAATTGGTATTCTGGCATGCAGGGAAATGCTATCCAATCAGTTTGCCCATCTTCTCCAGTTGAAACAAAAAGGGCCTGGGCTTCCTTCCTTATCCAAAAGAAAATTTAAGTAATGTGTGTTGTTTTCCATGCTTTTTGATATAGTTAAAATGTATTTGCAGGATTAATGGAATTAACGTAATGCTTATTTTTAAAGGATTGTTTTTCATTTTTCACACTTTTCTTAAGTTCTGCTATGAAGTATATATTTTTGGAAAGAGAATCAGAACTAAAAGTTTAAGGTGCAATCGTGACCAAATTATTTTCTAGTGTGAAAAGAGTGCTGGACACAAGAGAAAAATACTCAGGAGAGAAAGTCTTGATTTTGTTTTGTTTTATCAACACATGTAACTTTCTAGGGAGAGTAGGCCTTAGTAAAGCCCAAGGAAAATCCAAGAGCCAAAGATACTGAAGCCCAGGGTCCTGGGACACTCCCATAGCATGAATGTAGGCCACCTCATCTCCTCTTCCTTCCTCCAGACCTTATATATAATGGGATGGGGCAAAAAGAGATTTTGAAAAGCAAGCTGAAGAGGAATTCCAAGCCATTTCCTGTGTGGTATGCGGGATAAGTCCTATCCTTTACCAAATCTTCATCAGGAAATTCCACATGGCTTACTCAACACTCCTATCATATTGGCTTCTCTTGAGGTATCACAGAGTGGGATGTGGTAGTCACTGACGTTCAGGTTTTATGTGCAAAGGGAAATCTTGATTTTTATTAAAATAAAATGGTTATAAAGGACCAATGAATATAAAACAGATGCAAATATGTCTGAGGAATGCCTGGCATTTAATTGAGTATTATGGACATTGACTAAGGTATTCAAACGTACACAGACCAAATGTTTTTAAAAGACTAATGCAATGTGACAAGTTTTAATAATTCATATCACATTTGTAAGAAGCTCAATTATATGCACAGAAATGGCAGAAAATTCATTTCAATGTCTGGTCAATGTCAAGATAATCTTCCAGAACTGGCTATATACTTAACATTTGATTTATCAATTTTAAGTCTTCCTATTTTTAAACCAATTTTTGAGACAAATGAATTTCATTTGAAAATGAAACTCCAGAGTTTCACAGAGTTCCAGAATTTGAAAAAGAACTTTTCTAGGTGATAGGGGCAGTGTGGAATAGTAGGGAATATAACGCCTCCCTTTCTCTTTGATCTGCAGAAATCAAAGACTCTAGTGGTTAAAAGCATGGTTTCTGAAGATAAAATCCTTTGGTGTAAGTCTCACTTTTGTCTTTTAATAAATATGATCTTTGGCAGGTTTCTCAACTTCTCAGTGCTTTAGTTTCCCCATCTATAAAATGGGGGTGGGGGAAACAGTACTTACAGGGGTATTATAAGGCTTCAGTGAATGGAAACAGTGACAAAATTTATTTTCTTGGATTCCAAAATCACTGCAGATGATGACTGCAGCCGTGAAATTAAAAGACACTTGCTGCTTTGGAGGAAAAATTATGACCAACATAGACAGCATATTAAAAAGCAGAGACATTATTTTGCCAACAAAGGTCCATCTAGTCAAAGTTGTGGTTTTTCCAGTAGTCACGTATGGATGTAAGAGTTGGATTATAAAGAAAGCTGAACATTGAAGAATTGATGCTTTTGAACTGTGGTGTTGGAGAAGACTCTTGAGAGTCCCTTGGACAGCAAGGAGATCCAACCAGTCCAACCTCAAGGAAATCAGTCCTAATATTCATTGGAAGGACTGATGCTGAAGCTGAAACTCCAATACTTTGGCCACCTGATGTGAAGAACTGACTTATTTGAAAAGATCCTGATGCTGGGAAAGATTGAAGGCAGGAGGAGAAGGAGATGACAGGGGATGAGACAGTTGGATGGCATCACTGACTCAAAGGACATGTATTTGAGTAGACTCTGAGAGTTGGTGATGGACAGGGAGACCAGGCGTGCTGCAGTCCATGGGGTTGCAAACAGTTGGACACGACTGAGTGACTGAACTGAAGCACTTAGAATAGAGCATGGCTCATTTTAAGGACTCTATATACATTCTTACTTGATTAAACATCCAGACTCATTAGCTTTAAGATCTACATGGACACTTCTATCCCTGTCCCTGATCTAAGACTCCACTTTACAGGGTGAACACTTGGTTTCACTCAATATGAAGAAAGCAGCTATAGGGAGTGATATCATTAAAGGTAGAAGATTACCCTGTGTATTTTCAGAGAACTCATCAGTCTAAATCGTATGCAATTTACATTTCAGTTCAGTTCAGTTGCTCAGTCATGTCTGACTCTTTGCGACCCCATGAATCACAGCACGCCAGGCCTCCCTGTCCATCACCAACTCCCGGAGTTCACTCAGACTCACATCCATCAAGTCCGTGATGCCATCCAGCCATCTCATCCTTGGTCGTCCCCTTCTCCTCCTGCCCCCAATCCCTCCCAGCATCAGAGTCTTTTCCAGTGAGTCAACTCTTCGCATGAGGTGGCCAAAGTACTGGAGTTTCAGCTTCAGCATCATTCCTTCCAAAGAAATCCCAGGGTTGATCTCCTTCAGAATGGACTGGTTGGATCTCCTTGCAGTCCAAGGGACTCTCAAGAGTCTTCTCCAACACCACAGTTCAAAAGCATCAATTCTTTGGCGCTCAGCCTTCTTCACAGTCCAACTCTCACATCCATACATGACTACTGGAAAAACCATAGCCTTGACTAGACGGACCTTAGTCGGCAAAGTAATGTCTCTGCTTTTGAATATACTATCTAGGTTGGTCATAGCTTTTCTTCCAAGGAGTAAGCGTCTTTTAATTTCATGGCTGCAGTCACCATCTGCAGTGATTTTGGAGCTCAAAAAAATCATTTAAACAATCCTTTAGAGATCAAATGTTCAATTTTAAAAAGCAAGCAACAGAAATTTCAATGTATTTCACAAAGCTATTGCAGAGTCAACTCACTCTACTAAGGAATTAGTGTCATAAGTATAGAATATGATTATTGGAGCATCACTTTGATTTAACCTACATGATATGTCCCCAAATCACACATTCCCATTTCTATTAGACATAAGCTGTAGTTCAACTAAAATGTCTTCTTTGAGGTGAGCATGTGATCCAAACAATACTAACTAGCCAAAGGAATAAATCCAAAATTGGGTATATGATATAACACTTATTAAACAGGGTTCTCTCTGGGACTTTGCAGCCAGAGCTATCAAAGAATTTCCTCAACCATCCCCTACTTGCCTACCTATGCTCTAACTGTAGGCTTGATCACATCCAATTTACCTTGATTCATGGACCTAACATCCCAGGTTTCTATGCAATATTTTTCTTATAGCATTGGACTTTACTTTTACCACCAGACACATCCATAACAGAGTGACATTTCCAGTTTGGCCCAGTCACTTAATTCTTTCTGGAGCTATTAGTAATTGCCCTCTGCTCTTCCCCAGTAACATACTGGACCCTTTCCAACCTGGGGGGCTCACCTTCCAGTGTCATATCTTTTTGTCTTTTCTTATCATTCATGGGGTTCTTACGGCAAGAATACTGTAGTGGTTTGCCATTCCCTCCCCCAGCAGACCTTGTTTTGTCAAAATTCTCCACTATGACCCATCTGTCTTGGGTGGGCCTGTATGGCATGGCTCATAGCTTCACTGAATTATGCAAGCCCCTCTGCCACAACAAGGCTGTGATCCATGAAGGGGCTCAAAAATGTAGCAAGTGATAAAGATCCATTGGAATATTGTGCCTTTATCTTTCCCTGCTTCTTATATGCTCCCACATCACTGTAATGACAAACCCTAACTGCTCACAGCCCCACTGAGAACTGGAACCCTGCCACATCATTGTAGCTATTTCTTCTATGTGCAGAACAAGGCTTATGCACAGTAAACTCCTCCTTCCCTGGATGGGGACTGGACTCTGGGTATACATAGCCCACAAAGATATGGCTACCAGCTGCTGACTGGCAGGGTCAGGCAGTAAATCATCTGGCTGCTGAATGCTGGGGGGGTCCCAGAACTCATGCTGACTCACCAATGGGAAGAGCCTGATTCTAGGATCATTAGCTGTGGTGTTGGAGTTCCCCAATCTAGTATTGGCTTGCTGGCAGATAGGACAAGTTCCTGACACATTCGGTTGCCAGTTGCATGGTGTTTCAAAGCTAGTGCCAATCCACTGGTGAGTTTGGCTAGGGGAACCCCTGGGGTGGCTGCCTGAGGAGTCCATGCTCTCTCAGAGTTGGTATTAGCCTGCTGGTAGACAGGGCCAGGGATCAGTGAGTCCAGGGCGCTTGTGCTTACTCACTGGTAGGTGGGGCCAGGTCTCAAGGTCTCTGCCTGCTGGCTCCTAGGTGTCTTGAAGCTGGTGTTGGCCCACTAGTTGGTGGGGCTGGATCCTCTAGCTGCTTAACTGAGAGACCCAAAGTGTTGCACAGCTGGTGCTTGCCTGGTGGTGGGCAGAGCCGGGGCTGGTAATACCCTTCTGGAGTATTTTCTGGGTCCTGTCAAGGCAGTCTGTGGCACCATGGTGGTCTTGGGGTTGGTATCTGCCCACTGGTGAGCAGAGTCATGTCCCACTAATGCATGAAGCCAGGACTTGGGGCTCATGCATGATCCCAGGGTTTCTGAATGTAGGGCCTGGTGGCTGGGAGGTGGGGGTCCCACAACTGAGAGATACAATCTTTATACAAATGCCCTCACTGCATATAGAAGAGCATAGAAAATGAAAATCAGATTTTGGAGAGTGAATAGATGATAATGGAAGGCTTCTTAATAGCTATAAACTTAACAATTGGAGGTAGGAAAGAGCATTCTAGGTAGTAGCATACGCAAATAAGTGAAAAGCTAAGACTACATGGACCATTCAGAATATGTCAGGAACACAGATGTATGTGGCTCAAGTATTAGCTGCTTATGAAGAAAGTTATCAGAAANTGCTCCTCAGAGAAAATTTCCTCAGGGGGGCCTCACCCAGGCTAGGAGAAAAGCGGAGTGAGAAAAGAGACTTGGCAACAATATTAACCCCTGATGTGTGGGTTACTCCAATTCCTATGGGAGTTTTATGGCAAAATGGCCCCCTAGAGTGGATCCATCTTCCTGCTCAAGCCAAAAGAGGGGTGGCTTCTCATCCAGGGTTGATAGCTACTCAGATATTAAAGGGAAGAAAGCAGAGCTTAAATTATTTGGTAAAGAGCCATCAAAAATTGTAATTCCATATAACAAAGAAACAGCTTGATGCTCTTCTAATGTCTGATAAAAATTGGCAGATTGCTATAGGAAACTATTTTGGTCAAATTATGCATCATTTACCCTCACATGCTTTGTTTGTAANCAGGGTTGATAGCTACTCAGATATTAAAGGGAAGAAAGCAGAGCTTAAATTATTTGGTAAAGAGCCATCAAAAATTGTAATTCCATATAACAAAGAAACAGCTTGATGCTCTTCTAATGTCTGATAAAAATTGGCAGATTGCTATAGGAAACTATTTTGGTCAAATTATGCATCATTTACCCTCACATGCTTTGTTTGTAATTAATCGTTTAAAGATAGACTCACAGGGGCAGACTACAATGACGAGGCACTGGACTCCTGAAGGGGCTACGACTTGGCCCCTGGTCAAGTAAAAAGACCTCCTTGCCACAGAGTAACAAGGGGCCAGACGTGTTGCTAGCTTGTGGGAGAGGGTATGCTTGTGTGTTTCCACAAGATTGCACTTCTCCTGTTTGGATCCCAGACAGACTGACTCACCATGTCACAGTCTCCCGGGCACCCGGTTCCCCCATCGCCTCAACCACAAAAAAGGAAGAGCAGTCTTCTGCCCCTGCCTCCGCTGCTCACCTGGAGACTCCCGCAGACTCTAAGCAACCAGCAGTGGAGATTCGGAAAGAACCACCCACTAAGCAGATGTCATGGCTTTACATAAAAACCTCCCTAATCTTAGAAAATTCAGCTTTAATAACAGCAATTAAAGCAATTAATTTTGTTACTTCAATTACTACTGTTACTGTTATTGTTGCTGTGGCAGCGATGTCGTTGGCTCAGCAGGTGCATACTGCCCAGTATGTTGATACTATGTCTGGGAATGTTTCTTTGGTGTTGGCAACACAAAAAGTTGTAGACGGAAAGCAAGAGATGGGGGTAGATGCCTTGGAGGAGGCGATGATACCTGTTGGGGCTGAATTGTAGGCTTTAAAAGTGGAGTTGACATTGTCTTGTCATGCCGACTGCCGGTGGATTTGTGTGGCACCCCTGAGGGTAAACAAGATGGATTATGGCTAGGAGGGAATTAGAAATCATGTTTTGAGGGTATGGAATGGCTCCAACAATAGTATGGATTTGGGAAAACTTCACGGTCAGGTAGAGACCATTGAACACTTCCGATTAGATTTTACTGCCGCAGGAGAAGCAAGTGACCTTTTCCATACATTCTCTAACTTTATTTCAAGAAAAAACATTATGTCAACTATTCTTAGTTATGCTACTGTGGACACTCTAATTCTGTTTCTCATAATTATTCTTCCTTGTATTGATAGAACTCTTCGACAGAGCACTCAGAAGCTTGTAACTGAATTACATCTGGCTGTCTTAAAAAATAAATTAAAAAAGGAGAGATGCTGGGAGCCAGCACAGGAGATCCCACCCATGACAAGGTCATGCAGGACTCAAGGGCCTCCCTGGGCCACCCAACCCATGACAAGGTCATGAGGAAGAGTCCTGATAAGCAAGGCCTCAGGACTCAACAGACCCCCTGGATCTGCTCGAGCATCTACTCCCAAACCAGAATCTGTCTGTCTTACTATTTCATGTCTTTCACCAGCTCTTCTGACAATACCAGGGGGCTGTCCCTCGACCACATTTCTCTGGAAAGAGTTAATTTAGGGCTTTAGTTTATAAATCTCCTGGGCATGAAAGGAGTGTTTCAAACTCCCTGTTAGCATTCTAGCTTACTGGGCAGGTTTATCCAGACTCTTGCAACATTGTTTAGCCTATGCTTGCTGCCAAGTTCTCACATCCCTTATCCATTGTGTTCCTGGAAGTACATATAAAGATACAGATATAACAAGCAGCAGCTTTAGCATTAGCAACATTAGACTTTGAGATAATAAGTTCTTTCTTTGCTATAACCCGCTGAATCTTTGCTCCATAAAAATGTAACTCTGTACTTTAAGGGTGACACAGGCTAGGAATTTAAGAAGAAACACTTTAAGGGAAGATTATTGTTCTGGCTGACCAACCTTTATCAAAAAGAGGTCATGGAATATCAACAGGCCTCCAGGACAGAAGATGATGTACAAGGAATAAGACTCTTGCAGGAAGGAACCTGATATTGATAAAAGTTATTAGTGATGGAATGTTGAGTTGACTCTGCATTTTTCACCGTGCTGTATGTACAACTCAGGGTATAAAAGCCCTGAGAAGAATAAAGTAAATGGGCCTCGCTCACCAAAGAAGCCTGGTCAATCCCGTGTCTTCTTTCCTTATCTTTTTATCTATCTTTCTTCATTCGCTGACGTCGTCCATCCTGAGGATATCCCTGGACTCTGCTGAGGCTGGACCTCAGCAGAAATAGATGTTTTTCTGGAACTCTCTTGCTTTTTCCATGATCCAGCAGATGTTGGTAATTTGATCTCTGGTTCCTCTGCCTTTTCTAAAACCAGCTTGAGCATCTGGATATTCATGGTTCACGTATTGCTGAAGCCTGGCTTGGAGAATTTTAAGCATTACTTTACTAGAATGTAAGATGAGTGCAATTGTGTGGTAGTTTGAGCACCCACTCCAGTACTCTTGCCTGGAAAACCCCATGGAGGGAGGAGCCTGGTAGGCTACAGTCCCTGGGGTCGCAAAGAGTCGGACGTGACTGAGCGACTTCACTTCACTTCACTTCTTGAGCATTCTTTGGCATTGACTTTCCTTGGGATTGGAATGAAAACTGACCTTTTCCAGTCCTGTGGCCACTGCTGAGTTTTCCAAACGTGCTGGCATATTGAGTGCAGCACTTTCACAGCATCATCTTTCAGGATTTGAAGTAGCTCCACTGGAATTCCATCAACTCTACTAGCTTTGTTCCTAGTGATGCTTCCTAAGGCCCACTTGACTTCACATTCCAGGATGTCTGGCTCTGTTGAGTGATCACACCTTCGTGATTATCTGGGTTGTGAAGATCTTTTTTGCACAGTTCTTCTGTGTATTCTTGCCACCTCTTCTCAATATCTTCTGCTTCTGTTAGGTCCCTACCATTTCGGTCCTTTATTGAGCCCATCTTCACATGAAACGTTCCCTTGGTATCTCTAATTTTCTTGAAGAGATCTCTAGTCTTTCCCNCCAGAATGTCTGGCTCTGTTGAGTGATCACACCTTCGTGATTATCTGGGTTGTGAAGATCTTTTTTGCACAGTTCTGTGTATTCTTGCCACCTCTTCTCAATATCTTCTGCTTCTGTTATGTCCCTACCATTTCGGTCCTTTATTGAGCCCATCTTCACATGAAATGTTCCCTTGGTATCTCTAATTTTCTTGAAGAGATCTCTGGTCTTTCCCATTCTGTTGTTTTCCTCTATTTCTTTGCATTGATCACTGAGGAAGGCTTTCTTATCTCTCCTTGCTATTCTTGGAACTCTGCATTACAAAGGGTATATCTTTCCTTTTCTCCTTTGCTTTTCATTTCCTTTCTTTTCACAGCTATTTGTAAGGCCTCCTCAGACAGCCATTTTGCTTTTTTGCATTTCTTTTTCTTGGGCATGGTCTTGATCCCTGTCTCCTGTACAATGTCACAAACCTCCATCCATAGTTCATCAGGCACTCTATCTATCAGATCTAGTCCCTTAAATCTATTTCTCACTTCCACTGTATAGTCATTAGGGATTTGAGTTAGGTCATACCTGAATGCTGTAGTGGTTTTCTTCACTTTCTTCAATTTCAGTCTGAATTTGGCAGTAAGGTTTTCATGATCTGAGCCACAGTCAGCTCCCAGTCATGTTTTTGCTGACTGTATAGAGCTTCTCCATCTTTGCCTACAAAGAATATAATCAATCTGATTTCAGTGTTGACCATCTGGTGATGTCCATGTGTAGAGTCTTCTCCTGTGTTGTTGGCAGAGGATGTTTGCTATGACCAGTGTATTCTCTTGGCAGAACTCTATTAGCCTTTTCCCTGCTTCATTCTGTACTCCACGGCCAAGTTTGCCTGTTACTGCAGGTGTCTCTTGACTTCCTACTTTTGCATTCCAGTCCCCTATAACGAAAAGGACATCTGGTCAATTTATATGTAAATTATTGTTTTGTCTATCAAGCACTGTATTAGAGTTCTATCTAAAAGAAAATTGTTACTTTGAATTTGGAATATGGAATTTATTCTAGGGGTTTGATTTCATGAAGCAGTATGACTGTTGCCTCTGTGATTAGCAATGGGCCTAAGTCATAGGGGAGGAAAGATAAATGGGGAAGAAAGATAAATATGACATGGGGAGGATAATGATAAAATAGAATTCATGAGGATGAGCTATAGACTGTTTTGGTCTCTTACACCTCCGATTACCTGACTTTGATAATTCAGGTAATCTACAAAAGAAGCTGGTATCCTTGGTCATGATATTAAACTTCTACCTGGCTCATGAGTTAGTGAAGATGAAGGAGGGGAGCTGGATGGGAACTGATGGAGTTGTCAACTGACCCACTGCCTCACATCTACAAGGTGAGTCAGTGACAACATCTATGAGTTGAGATATTGTCCCTAATCAACTTCCTACATAGAAGAAGAGTAAATACAAAGATTATAGCTACTGCTTCAGCTCTGCCCTCTAAATCTCACACAAAATATCTCTGTGGTTTACACTAACCTTGAACTATTAATGGCACAAGGAAGGAAGTTCTAGAGAATGTAGTTTCAGTTTAACTAAGTAGACCCAGGACAGCTCCACTACAGTCTTGATTTTCAGCCCCATAAAACTACGGTGACAACATGATTTGCTTTTAAAATGGGGCACTTTAAAGAGTGAAAGATGATGGGGCAAATGCTAAAATCCTCACAGCAATCCAGGCCATCTATTTAGAACATATATACTCTAAACCTGCAAATTACCTACTTTAGACTGGCATTTCCTCCAAGTTCAGTTTCTGATGCTAGTCAAGTTTATTCTTAGCATCATGCTAAATTGTATTAAAGAGACACATTCCTGTGGCACCAAAATTTCTTCCCTGGCCTTTACAGTCTTCTGCATGGTGGTCTCTATAATGGGCGTGTGTTCTGAGTCGTTCAGTCGAGCCCAGTTCTTTGCAACCCTGTGGACAGTAGGTTGCCAGTCTCTTCTGTCCATGGTCATTCTCCAGGCAAGAAAGCTTGAGTGGGTTGCCATGCCCTCCTCCAGGTCTCTATAATAAGGAGCTCTAAATATATTGTTTTCCTGTTTTCCATTCTGCTATTTTCCTCCATGAAATCTTCTCACTTAAACTGAGTCTGTGAAATTACTTCACAGTATAGCTCTTCAGAGATCCCTTCTGTCTACTAGATTGGACTCTGACTAGTACATGATTCATTGAATAAAGCCAAAGAGATCTTTAAAATGTACTCAGCTGAGTTTTGTTTTTAACACTCCTAAGGATAAGAGTCGGACACGACTGAGTGACTTCACTTTCACTTTTCACTTTTCCTGCATTGGAGGAGATGGCAACCCACGCCAGTGTTCTTGCCTGGAGAATCCCAGGGACAGGGGAGCCTGGTGGGCTGCCGTCTCTGGGGTCACACAGAGTCGGATACGACTGAAGTGACTTAGCAGCAGCAGCAAGGCTAGTGTAAGTGAAAGTGTTAGTTGCTCAGTTGTGTCTGACTCTTTGTAATCCCGTTAACTAGCCCTCCAGGCTCTTTTGTCCATGGGATTTCCCAGGCAAGAATACTGGAGTGGGTCTGTATAAGGCTTTAAGCTTTGTAGTCAGGACTCCCTGGTGATCCAGTGGTTAAGAATCTGCCTGCTAGTGCAGGGGACATGGATTTGATCCCTGGTCTGGAAAGATGTGGCATGCCTCAGGACAACTACACCCACATGCTACAACTGACCCCACGTACTGCAACTGCTGAAAATCGTGTGCCTAGAGCTTATGCTCTACAAGGGAAACCACTACAGAAGCTCAGGCACCAAAAGGAAAAGTAGCTCCCACTCGCCACAACTAGAGAAAGATTGAGAAAGCCCTTACATAGCAATTAAGACTCAGCACAGCCAAAAATAAAAACAACAAACAGAGCTAAAAATTTTGGCTTCTTTTCCTTAAATCAGTATATGGGCTTAGTGTATCTACTCTACTAATGGCCTTAATGTATGGGGGGCACCATTATATCTGGAGTTTATCTTGTCATTGTTCAGTCGCTAAGTCGTGTCTGACTCTTTGCAACCCCATGGGCTACAGCATGCCAGGCTTCCCTGTCCTTCATCATCTCTCAGAGTTTGCTCAAACTCGTCCACTGAGTCGGTGATGCTATCTAATCATCCCATCCTCTGTCACTCCCTTCTCCTCCTGCCCTCAGTCTTTTCTAGCATCAGGATCTTTTCCAACGAGTCAGCTCTTTGAATCAGGTTGCCAAAGTATTGGAGCTTCAGTTTCAACATCAGTCCTTCCACTGAATATTCATAGTTAATCTCCTTTAGGATTGACTGGTTTGATCTCGTTGCAGTCCAAGGGACTCTCAAGAGTCTTCTCCCACACCACAATTTGAAAGTATCAGTTCTTCAGTGCTTAGCCTTCTTTATGGTCCAACTCTCGCATCCATACATGACTGCTGGAAAACCGTAACAAATGGCCTTAATGTATGGGGGGCACCATTATATCTGGAGTTTATCTTGTCATTGTTCAGTCGCTAAGTCATGTCTGACTCTTTGCAACTCCATGGGCTACAGCATGCCAGGCTTCCCTGTCCTTCATCATCTCTCAGAGTTTACTCAAACTCGTCCACTGAGTCGGTGATGCTATCTAATCATCCCATCCTCTGTCACTCCCTTCTCCTCTTGCCCTCAGTCTTTTCTAGGATCAGGATCTTTTCCAATGAGTCGGCTCTTTGCATCAGGTTGCCAAAGTATTGGAGCTTCAGTTTCAACATCAGTCCTTCCACTGAATATTCATAGTTGATCTCCTTTAGGATTGACTGGTTTGATCTCATTGCAGTCCAAGGGACTCTCAAGAGCCTTCTCCCACACCACAATTTGAAAGCATCATTTCTTCAGTGCTTAGCCTTCTTTATGGTCCAACTCTCGCATCCATACATGACTGCTTGAAAACCGTAACTTTGACTATATGGATATTTGTTGGCAAAGTATGTCACTTCTTTTGAATATGCTGTCTAGGTTTGCCATAGCTTTTCTTCCAAGGAGCAAGTGTCTTTTAATTTCATGGCTGCAGTCACCATCTGCAGTGATTTTGGAGTCCCCCAAAATAAAATCTGTCACTGTTTCCATTGTTTCCCCATCTATTTGTCATGAAGTGATGGAACTGAATGTCATGATCTTAGTTTTTTGAATGTTGAATTTTAAGCCAGCTTTTTTATTCTCCTCTTTCACCTTCATCAAGAGGTTCTTTAGTTCCTCTTCACTTTCTGCCATTAGGGTGGTATCATTGTATATCTGAGGTGTTGATATTTCTCCCATTTGACTAAACTACATCGATTCATTTGGTGAATAAAAACCTAACTTTTTTTTAAATTCACATTTGATTTAGAAAGATGGTAATGATAACCCTGTATGTGAGACAGCAAAAGAGACACAGATGTATAGAACAGTCTTTTGGACTCTGTGGGAGAGGGAGAGGGTGGGATGATTTGGGAGAATGGCACTGAAACATGTATAATATTATATATGAAATGAGTCACCAGTCCAGGTTCAATGCATGATGCTGGATCTTGGGGCTGGTGCACTGAGACGACCCAGAGGGATGGTGTGGGGAGGGAGAAGGGAGGGGGGTTCAGGATGGGGAACACATGTTTACCTGTGGCTGATACATGTTGACATATGGCAAAACCAATACAATATTGTAAAGTAATTAACCTCAAATTAAAATAAATAAATTTATATTTTTAAAAAATCACATTTGAAAGTTTTTAATTGTTGATCTTAGGGGAACATCCAGCTCTAAATGACTGTTCATAACAGAGATGGATGATTGGAAATTCCTGAGTTCAGTGGATCTTTCCTTCGCTAAACAGGATTGTCCTCTCTCTTCAGAAAGTTCTCTTTGATGATATTCCATCATTGTCAGGAATATAGGAGAAATTTAAACAGGAATTGAAAGTCACATAGGATAGCAAAGATTCATGGCTGAATGCTAAAAAGTTTAACTCAAACGACTGTTTTATGTTTATACTGGTTATTTAAGAAATATACACATAGAGACTTACAGAAAAATACAAGAAGAAACCAGATCAAAAACAGACTAATGTAAGTTGAGCCATGGTCTGAAGTAGAAAACAGTTGAATCTGTGTCCTGTGTGTGGAATTAACACAATCAGGAAAATATGCAAAAAGTGACCTATTCAATTCACACCAGTCAGAATGGCTGTGATCCAAAAGTCTACAAGCAATAAATGCTGGAAAGGGTGTGGAGAAAAGGGAACCCTCTTGCACTGTTGGTGGGAATGCAAACTAGTACAGTCACTATGGAGAACAGTGTGGAGATTCCTTAAGAAATTGCAAATAGAACTGCCTTATGACCCAGCAATCCCACTGCTGGGCATACACACCGAGGAAACCAGAATAGAAAGAGACACATGTACCCCAATGTTCATCGCAGCACTATTTATAATAGCCAGGACATGGAAACAACCTAGATGTCCATCAGCAGATGAATGGATAAGAAAGCTGTGGTACATATACACAATGGAATATTACTCAGCCATTAAAAAGAATACATTTGAATCAGTTCTAATAAGATGGATGAAACTGGAACCGATTATACAGAGTGAAGTAGGCCAGAAAGAAAAACACCAATACAGTGTACTAACACATATATATGGAATTTAGAAAGATGGTAATGAGGACCCTGTATGCAAGACAGCAAAAGAGACACAGAGGTGTAGAGCAGACTTTTGGACTCTGAGGGAGAGGGAGGGGGAGAGGGTGGGATGATTTGGGAGAATAGCATTGAAATATGTATACTATCATGTAAGAAATGAATCGCCAGTCTATGTTCAATGCAGGATGCAGGATGCTTGGGGCTGGTGCATGGGGATGATCCGGAAGATGTGTATAAGAGACAGGAACAGTCTTTTGGACTCTGTGGGAGAGGGAGAGGGTGGGATGATTTGGGAGAATGGCACTGAAACATGTATAATATTATATATGAAATGAGTCACCAGTCCAGGTTCAATGCATGATGCTGGATCTTGGGGCTGGTGCACTGAGACGACCCAGAGGGATGGTGTGGGGAGGGAGAAGGGAGGGGGGTTCAGGATGGGGAACACATGTTTACCTGTGGCTGATACATGTTGACATATGGCAAAACCAATACAATATTGTAAAGTAATTAACCTCAAATTAAAATAAATAAATTTATATTTTTAAAAAATCACATTTGAAAGTTTTTAATTGTTGATCTTAGGGGAACATCCAGCTCTAAATGACTGTTCATAACAGAGATGGATGATTGGAAATTCCTGAGTTCAGTGGATCTTTCCTTCGCTAAACAGGATTGTCCTCTCTCTTCAGAAAGTTCTCTTTGATGATATTCCATCATTGTCAGGAATATAGGAGAAATTTAAACAGGAATTGAAAGTCACATAGGATAGCAAAGATTCATGGCTGAATGCTAAAAAGTTTAACTCAAACGACTGTTTTATGTTTATACTGGTTATTTAAGAAATATACACATAGAGACTTACAGAAAAATACAAGAAGAAACCAGATCAAAAACAGACTAATGTAAGTTGAGCCATGGTCTGAAGTAGAAAACAGTTGAATCTGTGTCCTGTGTGTGGAATTAACACAATCAGGAAAATATGCAAAAAGTGACCTATTCAATTCACACCAGTCAGAATGGCTGTGATCCAAAAGTCTACAAGCAATAAATGCTGGAAAGGGTGTGGAGAAAAGGGAACCCTCTTACACTGTTGGTGGGAATGCAAACTAGTACAGCCACTATGGAGAACAGTGTGGAGAAGGTCTTTGTTGCTGTGCGGGCTTTTTCTCTAGCTGCAGCAAACAGGGGCCACTCTAGTTGCAGTGCACAGGCCTCTCATCAGTGTGGCTTCTCCTGCTGCAGAGCACTGGCTCTAGGGCGCTTGGGCTTCAGTAATTGCAGCTCCTTTGGTCTAGAGCACTGACTCAGTAGCTGTGGTGCATGGGCTTAGTTGCTCTAGGCACGTGGGATCTTCCCATGTGTCCTGCGCTGGCTTTCTTTATCTGTCACTAAGCCACCAGGAAAGCCATGGGAAGGCCTTTCTAATCGCTTTATGTGAAGTTGACATCCTATGTTTGCTATTCCCTTTTCCACTACCCTTCCCTGATAGGTTTTTTAAATGTATAGCTGATTTACAATATCATATTAGGTTCAGGTGTACAATATAGTGATTCAATATCTTTATAGGTTATTTACACTTATTATAAAATATTAGCCATTTCCCCCTGTGCTGTATGGTATATCCACTTTGCTTATTTATTTTATATATAGTAGTTTGTATCTCTTAATCCCTTACCCTTTTCATCCCTGATGTTTTTTTACCTTATACTTTTCAGCATAAAATATGATTTCACTATGAAATATAACTTGTAATTTATTTATTCTGCTTGGAAGGAAAATTCAATAAGGTATAAACACCTAATAATAATGTAAATGATTATTAAATGTTGCTGAAACAAATAGATAGCAAGACATTTCTCTAGCAAGTATGGGTTTACTCATAATCAGCAGAGAACTACAACCTGGGGGGTGCCATCTTGGCAAGCCACCTGCAAGTCCCCACCCACACAGCAAGGGAAGGAGAATGCTTGTATAGAAGGAAGAAGGACATTGCAAAGGTCATAGTGAAAAAAGGAATCCATGGCTTTTCATGTCTGAGTCCTGGCAGGAACGGGAGGAGTATTTCTTCTTCCTGTTGGAGTCTGCTATTCTCCCAAAGTGTTTGTGAACTTCCTCTCTGGTCTGCTGACTCTATTTATTTAAGGTTTCTATTTATTATTTTTTTACATTCCCCCCCTGCCCCGCCCTACCCTTATTATCAGGATTTTTCTCAGAAAGCATTGCTGATCACGAGTTAGGTTTTCTGATTTCAGTTTTTTTTTGGTCCATCAGTGCCAGGAAGGACCTTTCTTCCTATAAGTGTAGTGTGAACATAGTATCTCACATTGGAGGGAAGGTGCAGATTGGAAACCTGTTGGAGTCACATTTGAGAAACGAGGGGTAGGACGGAGAATGTTCAGGAACTTTTCATCTGAAATCCATATGTTATCAAGATCATGGACATTGGGGGTCATCTGAAGCTTTATATCATCATCAAAGTTTTATGTCACAAAACTTTATGTGACAAACTCCCAACAATACTAATCTGGATATCTTGGGAAACTGTCTCATCCAATGTCTCCTGCTTCAGTTCTGGGAAGTTTTTACTATCAGGTCACCAGATGATGTGCAGTCTGGTCAGGATTTGGTGCTTTCTTTAGGTATGTTATGTGAATCCAAACTCTGTCTATTCCTTGGAGTTTGGTGGCACAAGTGTTGGTTAGCAGTGCCTGAAATAGGCCTTTCCACCTAGGTTGAGGAGACCTCTGCTGGAGGTATCTTTTCCAGTAGTGAAATCTCCAGGTTGCAAGCTGTGATGCTTAAGGTCTTCATCTCTTGANGTTATGTGAATCCAAACTCTGTCTATTCCTTGGAGTTTGGTGGCACAAGTGTTGGTTAGCAGTGCCTGAAACAGGCCTTTCCACCTAGGTTGAGGAGACCTCTGCTGGAGGTATCTTTTCCAGTAATGAAATCTCCAGGTTGCAAGCTGTGATGCTTAAGGTCTTCATCTCTTGAAAGTGCACTGTGAAGCGATTGATCTACCAAAATATGGTTACTTTTAATAGAAATAATTAGGTCTTTGCAGTATTAGAATATCTCTCCTTTTATCAGTTTTGAGTCAAAAGAAGCAGGACCCAAGTGCACTGGGCATCCTATCACTATCTGAAAAGGTGAGAGCTTGTAAGTTCTGAAAAAGGTGGATCCAAGATATAGAAGAACTGATGGCAATGATATTTGCCAATGTGTTTGGAGAGCTTGTACAAGTTTTGCAAATTAAATCTTAAGACTCTTGTTAGTATGTTTGACTAAACCAGAAGAATGAGGGTGGTAGCACAGTGGATGTATTGTACAACCAGCATAGCTGTTGAAGTATCTGGCCAGTAAAATGAATTTCTTGATCATTATTGAGATTGAGAGGAGTTTTATAGGTATGGATTATCTTCTCCAGAAGGACTTTGACCAGAGAACAGGCCTCTTGCAAGGGGAGGCTTCAGTTCAGTGCGAAACCATACAGATCAGATCATGATTAAAATATATTTATATTTATTAGACAGATGAAATTTTATGAAATATATTGGCCAGATTCCAATGATCAGTTTAAATTGTTAAGGAACAGTACAAACAGGCTTGTTTCTGTTGTGCTTTGGACAAGTGGAACAAGTGAGGTAAGCACTCTTTGCAACCTTGTTAATGCTTTCCCACCAATATTGATTCATTAAGGCTATCTTTGTGTCAGTGGACCAACAGTGTCTCCAACAGTGTTGAGGCATAAGAATTTAGAGTCTCCAGGAGGACTGGTGATACTGAGACAAACTTGGGTCTGCTTGTTCATGCACAGTAAAGTCAATATGCTGACCTCTAACTGTGGTGAAGAGAAGAGCAGCATTTATTGCAAGACCAAGCAAGGAGTATGGGCTACTAATGCTGAAAAGGCCAGAACTCCCTGGTGGATTTGATGGAAGTGTTTTTAAAGACACTTTATCATGTGAGTGAGAGGGTTATAGGGTTCCTGATCAACTTATGGGCATTCTAATTAGTTGGTGGTGAGGTATATAATTAAGAGTCAATATTATCAACCTTAGTATCAACAGTTCTGGAGTCTATGTGCGTGTGGTCAGCATGCAGTTAACTTCTATCTGATGGGGCTTTCAATATCTGCAAGACAGCTCAAGGATATGTGTGAGAATATTCGATATAGCCTTTGAGAGGAACTGAAATCCTTGACTTGGTTGTATGACTAAATTATTATTATTTTGTCTTACTTAACTGTTTCCCTTTGTTTCTGTATTTTCTCATTTTTCTGATTAAATTTGCTCTTTTGAACTTGGCACGAAGATAGCCGATTGCACTCCTGTCTCCCAGCTCTGAAGATCCAAGTCCTTTGATTGTTCTTCTTTGTACTGTATGTTTTTATACAGGCTGTGGAGGGGTAGAGAGTGTACCCTTAAATGGAAGCCAATGAATGGCTATTTCTCATTTTTCTGATTAAATTTGCTCTTTTGAACTTGGCACGAAGATAGCCGATTGCACTCCTGTCTCCCAGCTCTGAAGATCCAAGTCCTTTGATTGTTCTTCTTTGTACTGTATGTTTTTATACAGGCTGTGGAGGGGTAGAGAGTGTACCCTTAAATGGAAGCCAATGAATGGCTCTATGTCAGACATGAGTAACTTTTTTCTTTGCATCAGGATTCCTTCAGATCATCAGCTTTGAGAACCTAGCATAAGTCATTGTTTCAGAAGGTATAGGTTTGCAGAGTGGAGATTTCCTCCCCTCTCAGGTCCTCGGTTGGCTTCAGCATGTTCTTTTTTTATTTCTGATCATGACTCTATGGCTCAAATAGTGTGAAAAGTCACAAAGGTGCTTGATTGGAGATAAGCATTTTCTTACATTTTAATATACAGAAACATTTCTTATTGAATTATCACCATGGTTTTGAATTATCACTTATGGACACTAAGACGTGTCCAGCTCTTTCACCCCTATGTCCTGTAGCTAGCCAGGCTCTACCCATGGGATTCTCCAGGCAAGAATACCGGAATGTGTTGCTATTTCTTTCTCAAGGGCATCTCCTGACCGTGGAATTGAACCTGGGTCTCCTGCATTGGCTCAGAGGTTAAAGCGACTGCCTCCAATGCGGGAGACCCGGGTTCGATCCCTGGGTCGGGAAGATCCCCTGGAGAAGGAAATGGTAACCCACTCCAGTATTCTTGCCTGGAAAATCCCATGGACGGAGAAGCCTGGTAGGCTACAGTCCATGAGGTCGCAAAGAGTCGGACATGACTGAGCGACTTCACTTCACTTCTCTTCTCCTGCATTGCAGGCAGACTCTTTACCGATTGAGCTACGAGGGAAGCCCTGACCTGGTCCACAGCCTTAATTAAGATAAACTTTTTTCCCTGGTCATAAATCTCATTCCAAAAATGGGTCCTTCTCAGACTTGTACAGAAATCTACGCTTTGAATACCTAAACTCCTGTTAATTTTTTCTTTACCTTTAAAAAAAAACATGCATAGGCAAGTGCCAAAGTAACCAGGAAGAAGAGGAAAATGGTTAAATTACAAAAAGTTATTTAACTTCTATTTTTCATATTTGTTTAATATCATTTCCTGAATTGATGCATAACCTATCCTGGCCAAGTTTCTTTTCTTCTTTCTTTTTTTTTAATTCGTATAATAGAATAGCTCTAAATGGGATTATAATTGAGAATTGGAAATCTTGAATTTTCTGTGAGTGTTTTTGCATTCAAGCATTAATAACTAACTATTCCTCACAATTTTAGAGAGTGAAAAAAATACACTTAGAAATGAAAAGAATTTGTAACTTCCAGTTAATAATTGTATATTGATAAAAATATTCATATAATTATCAAGGATGCAGTGATGTCAGAGACAGGTGCTATACTCTGCATGGGTTCTGTTTTTATCACCATTTAAACTTTATCCTATTTGGAGGCTCCTCCAACTCTCAGCGAGACTATTTTTAAAGAACAAAAGGAAAATCCATCTATTCAAGAATATCTACTTTCTATATACTTTTTCTGTTTCATGATTTCTTTTGGAGACATGGTCGTTTGACCTGAAATTGAAGAGTATGCTTGGGGCACAGAGATAGCAGAGTGAGCACTCCTATCCCCCCACTCTGAACATCCAAGTCCTTTGATTGTTATTCTTTGAACTGTATGTTTTTATACAGGCTGTGGAGGGGTAGAGAGTGTACTCTTAAAGGGAAGCCGATGAATGGCCCTGTGTCAGACATGAGTAACTTTTTTTCTTTGCATCAGGATTCCTTCAGATCATCAGCTTTGACAACCTAGCATAAGTCATTGTTTCAGAAGGTATAGGTTTGCAGAGTGGAGATTTCCTCCCCTCTCAGGTCCTTGATTGCCTTCAAAATATCCTTCATTTGTATTTCTGATCATGACTCTATGGCTCAAATAATGTGAAAAGTCACAAAGGTGCTTGATTGGAGATAAGCATTTTCTTACATAGAAACATTTCTTATTGAATTATCACTATGGTTTAGTGACTAAGACATGTCCAACTCTTGTGACCCCATGGACTGTAGCTAGCCAGGCCACTCTGCCCATGGGATTCTCCAGGCAAGAATACTGGAGTGGGTTGCTATTTCCTTTTCCAGGGAATCTTCCCAACCCTGGAATCGAACCCGGGTCTCCTGCATTGCAGGCAGACTCTCTACCAATTGAGCTACAGGGAAAGCGATGACCTGGTTCACCGCCTAAACTCTTGTGACCCCATGGACTGTAGCTAGCCAGGCCACTCTGCCCATGGGATTCTCCAGGCAAGAATACTGGAGTGGGTTGCTATTTCCTTTTCCAGGGAATCTTCCCAACCCTGGAATCGAACCCGGGTCTCCTGCATTGCAGGCAGACTCTCTACCAATTGAGCTACAGGGAAAGCGATGACCTGGTTCACCGCCTTGATTAAAATGGCCCTTTTTCCCTGGTCATAAATCTTGTTCCATAAGTGGGTCCTTCTCAGACTTGTACAGAGCTCTAGGCTTTGAATACCTAAACTCCTGTGATTTTTTTTCTTTACCTTTAAAAAAAAACATGCACAGGCAAGTGCCAAAGTGCCAGGAAGAAGAGAAAATGTTTAAATTAGAAAAAGTTATTTAAGACTGAGCGACTGAACTGAACTGAACTGATGACATAAATACTAAGTACTTTCATCTTCAAGAAATCAGTAAGGCTTTACAGAAACTACTTGCTTCTGCATATAGGATGGGTTCCAATAGCCGGATAAGAAGCCAGAAACCCATGATATTTCTCAGTACCAACTGCCTTTCAAAGGTGATTTGGTCATTCAATAACTTTACAATGAGCTAAAGACACTAATATACACCACTAACTGTAACTAGACTTTTTTTTTTCCTGTTACTGCTATTATACTATTTTTTAGGCTGCATTAAAAGCAGTAAAATACATTAGAGAAGATTACATAATTTCCATCTTTAAAAAAGAGAGTTTATATTGCTTTTCTTCTATTGAAGTGCAGTTGATTTACAATGTTGTGCCAATCTCTGCTGTACAGCAAAGTGAAGCAGTTTTACACATATAGACATTCTTTGTAAAATATTCTTTTCCTTTATGGTTCATCACAGGAGACGGTATACAGTTCCCTGTGCTACACAGGAGGACCTTGCTGTTCATCCATTCTAAAAGCAATAGTTTGCATGTATCAACCTCAAATTCTCAGTCCATCCCTCTCCTGCTGCCCTCTTCCCCCTTGGCAACCACAAGTCTAATCTCTGTGTCTATGAGTCTGTTTCTGTTTGTAGATAGGTTTCTTTGTGCCATATTTTATTTTATTTTTTATTTTTTAATTTTTTTGTATTTATTTATTTTTTTACACGAACTCCCAAACATGAACCCCCCTCCCACCTCCTACCCCACATCTTCCCTCCAGATCATGCCATATTTTAGATTGCATATGTATGTTATATCATATTTGTCTTTCTCTTTCTGACTTACTTCACTTAGTATGGTACTCTATAGTTGTATCCAATGTTGCTACGAATGGAATTATTTTATTCTTTGAAATGAAAGTTTAAGTACAAAATGAACTAACATAATGTGTTGAGTTTTGTGAATTAAGACCTTGTCAGTTATGATATATTACAGCACCTTGTAAAATGTCTATCTTCTTGGAAAGGTACTTGCATTAAAGGGAACAACAAAAAAGATATGTCCCAAGCAAAGTCTTGAGGCTAAGTGTAAATTGCAGACAATGAAAAATGATGGATGGTCAATTAGATAAGACTAAAAAAGATAACATACCAAAAAATAAAAACAAACAAACAAAAAAAACCATGCACAGGCAAGTGCCAAAGTGCCCAGGAAAAAAGAAAATGGTTAAATTAGAAAAAGTTATTTAAGTTCTAGTTTTCATATTTGTTTAATATTGTTTCTTTAATTGATGTAGGCTCTATCCTGGCCAAGTTTCTGGTTTTTGTTTTGTTTTGTTTTGTTTTTAATTCCTATAATAGAATAGGTCTAAATGGCATTATATTTGAGAATTGGAAATCTTGAATTTCCTATGAATGTTTTTGCATTCAAGCATTAATAACTCTTCCTCACAATTTCACAGAGTGAAAAAATGCACTTAGAAATGAAAAGAATTTGTAACTTTCAGTGAATAGCTGTATATTGATAAAAATATTTCTATAGTTATTCTGTAGATTTTGCAGCCATCTACAATGGTTTTAATTTCCCTCTATGAAAATGACTTTTTTGAAGCTTTATGTAACATTATATATTTAAAAATAAAAACATTCAGGATAATAATATAAAATATGCAGTTGGTATATTAAATGCACTTTATTCGATTTTATCATGTACTCATATATATCAGCTGTTTTTAAAGAAGAGCGAACTGAGGAAAAGAAAAATAAGGTTCTTACTCAAGAAATCTTCAACTCTTGCTATGATTGATTTAGTTTTAGATGTTTCATTTGAAAAAAATTGATATAAGGAAAGTTTTCATTCTGAGTGGGTGGTATTTTAAGCTTGTTCTGGTAATGTGCCTTCTTTGTTTAGATACTGGAGCCTTTGTCTGGTCATTGAGGATTAATGTTTTTTCAAGTCATCAAGCACATCCTGCTTTGTGATTTTCTTCCAGGCATCAGGAATTTCACCTTTATTGATAAATTTTAGGTGATATTTTTCTTCTAGCTTTGATCTGAAGTGACAGACAAACCATTTCCAGTATGGCTGCGTGGATGTGTCTGGGGTGATGCTCCATGTGGCATATTCCCCTCCTGCTTCTCGATAGGTCTTATATGGGATTTCCCTGCCATCTCCGAAAATCAAAACGCAATCGCTTGCTACCAGACTAGTACAGAAATCGATGGTAAAATTGTCTGTTTTATGCCAGGACATTCCACTGAGAGCTTCTGGACGGTGGAAGGGAACACTGTGGTCTCCTTCATGCCTAGGGATTGTATTTGTACAAATTGCTTTACAGAAGGGGCACTGTTTCCAGCAGCCACAAAGATGTTCAGAGAGCATTTTCTGGATTTCAGGAATCATTTCTTCTACAAGTTTAGACAAACAGTTCTGTTCTACCTTCTTCGTTTCAAGATCCAAAGCTTTACTCATGGCCTCTTTGAGAAACTCGGTATCTTTTATCTCCTGGTGTTCAATGCTTATCAAGTCTTTTCGTGGAAAGATCAAGATACTCCCCAGGTGATCACAGAACAATCTAACCAGCCAGATGCTGTCCTGCTTTTATCTTTATCTCTTGCTATACATGCATGTATAGCTAAGAGGATGGCATTCTTGATGACATCTAAACTCATTTGTAGAAAAGTCTTTATTTTTTCACTTCCTGTGTCAGAAAAATATCTTTTAATGTGGTTTTCAATGTAATTCTTAAAAAATGATTCTGGATTATGAAGGTACTGCCAGTAGTTATCAAAATTTTCCTCTTCTGCCAGAGAGATGAGAATGTGTTTCTCCAGGTTACCTCTGTTTTCACTGAATGCCCGGCAGGTGGTTCAAATGTCCCCAGCAAATTTGAGGGTCATATTTTTCCTTATGGTGCTGGAGACAGCAGGTGTGAGTTTGTTCCAGAGAAAATCAACAACTGTTTTAATTGAAGTTGCTCCTTGACAAGAGATCTTAAAGCTCATGAAGAAATCATCTTTCTTGCTTTGCAGATAGTTTACAGGATCATTTGCCTTCTTGAATGCCTTGTGCATCTCCTTAAACTTCACTAATGCTCTTTGGAATAAACACAATGATAAGTTTATTTCATATTTTCTTATAAGTGTGTATCTTTTCTGAGTGGGTGCAGACTTCACCTCCTCTCCTATTATCCTCAGGATTTCATGGAAATAAGTTGGATTGTAATCATGCTTTTGCTGACATCTTTTGTTAACAGTTTCATTAACTTTTGAAATTATGCAGTCAGTAGTCATATTTATGGAGTGTATATCTTGGGGCTCTATTGTCACTGTAAAGAGTCCCCAAGATTTCCTGTTCATCTTAACATGTTTGTCATAGTTGACTTCAAACTTTTCTCCAGAATAGTTCTCCAGTATGCTTGCCATGTCTTTTTTCTTTTTGAACTATTCCAAAAGGATGTTTTCAGAATCCACTTCAATTTTAGGCTCTACAGCTGGAGGGAGACTTGAGGACACATCACGGACCCATTTTTCCCAAAGTGGGTTGAATTTCTCACGGAGCTCTTCCTCTCTCCATTCAGTGCCATTTAGTGATAAAGCCAAATTCCAGCTTTTTCGGATAATTCCTTTTCATAACCTGACTTTTTGTTATCCAGTTTTCCTTCATGTTTTTTAACTAATAAGTTCTTGGCTTTTCTTTGGCCATGTAAAATGGCCAGAGTATTGGAGTTTCATCTTCAGCATCAGTCTTTTCAATTCTCAGGATTGATTTCCTTTAGGATTGACTGGTTTGATCTCCCTGAAGTTCAAGGGAGTCTCAAGAGTCTTCTCCAACACCGGAGTTCAAAAGCATCAATTCTTTGGCGCTCAGCTTTCTTTATAGTTCTCTAGTGCATTTCTTCTTATGAATCTGAACTCGCACATGTCACTGACTGTAGTGTTTGCAGTGTATCTGGCTGGCTTTTGCTTTGGGTCTGTCTCTTACCCTAGCTGACATATTTCTTCATCACTGGGAGCTGGAACTTTCTCTTATAGTCCCTGGCATTCTCTAGGCCAGAATCCTGGAGTTGCTAGCCTTTCCCTTCTCCAGGGGATCTTCCCAACCCAGAGACTGAACCTAGGCCTCCCACATAGCAGGTGAATTCTTTACCAATTGAGCCACAAGGGAAGCCCAAGAATACAGGATTGGGTAGCCTATCCCTTCTCCAGGGGATCTTCCCAACCCAGGAATCAAACCAGGGTCTCCTGCATTGCAGAAGGATTCTTTACTAACTGAGCTGTCAGGGAAGCTCACCCTTTTATTCCCTACCCACTGTCTTAGAAACCCTTAAGCCAGATAAAAGTTGGACAGTAGACCCACTGGAGGAGATAATAGCTATAGACTTCATCCATTTGAAAGAGACCTTGCTGATTATCCAGCCCACCTGTTCTTAACCTTTTCTGTGCCTTTTGACCAAGACTGATGAATTCTGTTCTGAAAAATAGTTTTATAATGTGAAATGAATTAAAAATATTATAAAGGAACCAATTATTAATATATTAAAACACCTCAAAATATTTACAAAACTCTCCAAATTGCTTTACAACCCATTTTGAATTCAAATAAGAAAATGGCTAGAATTTGCTTTTTGTCTAATATAATTTCCATAGTCTAAAATAAATATAAAATACACAAAAAGTAATATCATTAGCAAAATAACATAAAGTAAGAAATGCACTTTAAAATGATGTTTAATATAACCACATTTATTTAAGAATGTATTCCAGTATCTAAAAACAGTAAATTTGAGCAATAAAAAATCACCTTTATTAACAGCTTCTCTTTCTTTACTGATTTCATTTATTTTGTCTCTCTTTTTCTTCCTTGATGTGTTTCACTGGAGGTTTATCAATTTTATCTCAACAAAGAACTAGTTTAATTTCATTGATCTTTTCACTTGTTTTTCAGTATCTATTTCAATTATTTCTTCTCCAAGCTTAAAATTTTTCTTCTACGAACTTCAGGTTTTGTTTGCACTTTTTACTCTCATTCCTCTAGGTATAAGGTTAGTTTGTTTATTTGAGACTTTTTTGTTTGTTGGTTTTCTTTAGGTAGGCCTATATGTACTCTTGCCTGGAAAATTCCATGGACAGAGGAGCCTTGTAGGCTACAGTCCATGGGGTCACAAAGAGTCGGACTGAGCGACTTCACTTCAGGACTAAGTTTAAAATAAGGCTAATTAAGTTTACCTTTTAAGTAAAGTAAGCTGGTGCAAACACTTGAATTTAGCTTCTCTCTCTGTTAAGAGGATACCTTTTCCTCAGATATTGAACTGCCTTTGATGATAGATTTAAGTTTCTTTATCTCTTAAATGATCTGTTCTGAAATCCCTTATTGTTACTTTGGCTAAGTGAATAGTATTGTTTCACAATGACCTATAATCCTATCTGACCGAGTGTTCTACACCTTTTTGATATTTGTTGACAAAGCTTCCTAAATCATTCTAATGAAGAAGATTTCTAGCTAACTTTGGGATGCTTCAGAGGGTCCCTGAAATATCCCAAAGAGAGATATTACACTATTAGGTTCATTTTGTATACAGAATAACATGGGAGTATTGTTAAGTGCTTCCCTGGTGGCTCAGAGGTTAAAGCGCCTGCCTCCAGTGTGGGAGAACCGGGTTCGATCCCTGGGTCGGGAAGATCCCGTGGAGAAGGAAATGGTAACCCACTCCAGTATTCTTGTCTGGAAAGTCCCATGGATGGAGAAGCCTGGTAGGCTACAGTCCATGGGGTCGCCAAGAGTTGGACACGACTGAGCGACTTCACTTCACTATTGTCAAGTGAGTAGTAAGTCTTGGGTTATATTGTATGGTAAATGTTACTAATATCGGAGAAGGCAATGGCAACCCACTCCAGTACTCTTGCCTGGAAAATCCCATGGACAGAGGAGCCTGGTAGGCTGCAGTCCATGGGGTCGCTAAGAGTTGGGCACGACTGAGCGACTTCACTT
>SJYX01016162.1:494609-518635 GCA_006410675.1 Oreotragus oreotragus
TGGAAAAGAGTCTGATGCTGGGAGGGATTGGGGGCAGGAGGAGAAGGGGATGACAGAGGATGAGATGGCTGGATGGCATCATGGACTTGATGGACGTGAGTCTGAGTGAACTCCGGGAGATGGTGATGGACAGGGAGGCCTGGCGTGCTGCAATTCATGGGGTCGCAAAGAGTCGGACACGACTGAGCGACTGAACTGAACTGAACTGAAAAATAAAGTCTGACACTGTTTCCACTGTTTCCCCATCTATTTCCCATGAAGTGATGGGACCAGATGCCATGATCTTCGTTTTCTGAATGTTGAGCTTTAAGCGAACTTTTTCACTCTCTTCTTTCATTTTCAGCATATTACTATATACCTCCCTGTTAGAGCTTCTTTTGTTCTGCCTCATAGGTTTTGGAGCATTGTGTTTTCATTTTCAGTTGTCTTGAAGTTGTTTTTCAGATTTTATCTTTGATTTCTTCAAGGAACCATTTGTTGTTTA
The DNA here is from genome assembly GCA_006410675.1 of Oreotragus oreotragus. Lineage (NCBI taxonomy): Eukaryota > Metazoa > Chordata > Mammalia > Artiodactyla > Bovidae > Oreotragus > Oreotragus oreotragus. The sequence goes on from SJYX01016162.1 coordinate 495,094, forward strand.
GCAGCATGTTGTTTAGGTCACAAGGTTATGGTTTCCCTAGTTTTCTTTGGTTGTATTCTTGTTTTATCCTGTTGTGACCAGACAAGATAGTTGATATATTTTAGTTTTCTTGTTCTGTGGAGTTGCATATGATTTATTGTTGAGAATGTTCCTTGGGCACGTGAAAAGAATATGTATTGTGTTTTATTTGAATGAAATATTTTTTGTGTATCTAATAAGTCAACCCGATCAAATGCATTATTTAAGGCCCATATTTCTATATTAATTTTCTGCCTGGATCATCTGTCCAGCAATGTAAGTGAGCTTTTAATTTCCTGTACTTTTATTGTATTACTGTTCATCTGTCCCTTTATACCTGTTAATTTTTGCTTTATGTGCTTAGGGGGGACCTATATTGGGTGAATTGATAGTTACAAGTTTGGAAATAAGAGGTAGGTCCATAAGAAATCAATTGACATTCAAATTTCAATTTTATGTACTTTTATTTTTCTGGTAGAGAAGTCATTATGCAGTACATATATCTGATAAAGTGCCTACATGCAGAATATGGAAAGAACTATAAAATCAGCATGAAATGGATATGGATGAACGACTTGAGCAGGCAGTTTATAAAAGTGAATATTCAAATAGTCACAAGGCGTAAAGGAAGTCCACTCTCAGTAGTAATCAGGGAAATGCAAACTATAGTGAGTTATTAGTACTACATAGTGGCTAAAATGTAAAAGAGTGATAATAGTGTTAATAAACATGAGAAGCAACTGAAAGACTCATAGAGTGCTAGTAATGTTATACATTTGTACAGCTACTTTAAAAATTGGCTGGTATTCTCTCCTAAAGTTGAAGAGATATCTAGATATATAGATAAAGTATGAGCCAAAAATTATTCTCCTGGTATATACCTAATGGAAATGTGTGAGTAAATGCAACAAAAGACATGTGCAAGAATTCTTAAAGCAGCAGTATTTAAATAAACACAAGAAAGTTCAAATGTTTGCAGTAGTATAATGGATAAATGAATTGTGGTATATAATGGAATATTATACAATAATAAAAAACCCAAATGTAGCTCCATTTAGTAACAGATAAATTTCCCAAACATTGTTGAGGGATGAAAGTCAGAAAACAATTCCACTGAATCATTCAATTTGCCTATTCAAAAATAGAACTCATCTATGGTGTTGAACCTCTGGATTAGAGGGGGTATAGTTATTAGAAGAGAGCATGTTGTGAGGGAGATGATTCTAGGAGGGTGGTGATGTTCTGTAACTTTTCCTCCATAGTGTTTAAATTGATGTATTTGTTATGGAAATAGTCCATGAGCTGTACACGTGTAATTAGTGGTTGTTTCTTTTGGTAGCATAACTCTTGTATTTCAGTTAAAAAGAAGTTTAAAAAAAAATCACAGCTTTTATAGCCTCCTGACTCTGAGAGTTATTTCTCTTTCATTCTATGAGGAGGTGTGATATAATGAATAAAGGACTAACCCCCAAAAGATACCCATTTTCTAATCCCCAGAACCTGTGAATATATGGCTTTGCATGGCAAAAAGAATTTTTTAGATGTGACTAAGATATTGAGATTGGGAGATTATTATGGGTTATCCGGTTGTGATGAATGTAATCAGAAGGGTCCTTATGAGAGGGAGGTGTGGGGGTCAGAGGTAGAGTGATGTTGCATGGGGACAACTTGACTGGTCACTGACAGCTTTGAAGATGGAAGTAGACTGTGAGCCTAGGAAGGAGGGCAGCCTCTAGATGCTGGAAAAGGCAAGAAAACAGATTTTCCTTTAGAGCCCCCATAAGGAATACAGCTTTGCTAATAATTTGTGTTTAGCCCCATAAGACCCAATTTTGGACATATCACCTCTAGAACTATAAGAGAATTAACCTCTTGTTTTAAGTCACCAAATCTGTGGTAACTTGTTACAGTAGCAATAGGAAACTAACAGTGGTAGATCATGGGCAGTGTACTCTGACAGGTACAATGTCAGAGTACACTGTCCATAATAGGTGCTCTGTAAATTGTACTGAATGTATGATCAAGCTTCAAAACTGTCATTCCTCAGTATGGTAAGGGTATTTTTGAAATTTATAAGGATGTTGAGAATTCAAGACCAGTATGATGTGATGTGACCAGGCAGTTTCTACCAGTCCATTTCCCTCTAATCTTCAGACTTCCTTAAACATGAAAGGCGTAGAGTCTGGAGTTGAAGGAAAAGAGCGCAGGGTTTGTAGTTATCATGCACAACAAAATTGGGGATGAGGATGCAGATGAAGATGGCATGATTAGGACTTTCCCTTAGTCTGTGAAAGGCATTCATTGTCAAGAGGGAGAATAGAATATTTTACAAAAGAAATGTATAAAGAAATAAGATGGAGGTAATAATGCTCTTGACATCCCAAATGGATTTTGTTGTTGTAGTTCAACCAATCAGTTGTGTCTGACTCTGCAATCCCATGGACTGCAGCACATCAGAATTCCCTGTCCTTCACCATCTCCCAGAGCTTGCTCAAACTCATGTCCGTTGAGTTGATGATGCCATCCAACCATCTTGTCCTCTGTCATTGCCTTCTCCTTCTGCCGTCAGTCTTTCCCAGCATCACAGTCTTTTCCAGTGAATCCGTTGTTCGCAACAGGTGGTCAAAGAATTGGAGCTTCAGCATCAGTCCTTCCAGTGAATATTGAGAATTGAATTCTTTCAGGGGGAGCGGCCGAGAGGAGCTACCTCACTTCCAAGGTCAGGGGCAGCAGCAGGGAGGAGCTACCCCACGTCTGAAGTCGGAGGGAGGTGGCCAAGAGGAGCTATGCCTGCCTGAGGCCAGGGGCGGCAGCCGAGAGTAGCTACTCCATGTTCAAGGTCAGGAGGGGCGGTGGTGAGGAGATAACCGTTGTTGAAGGTAAGACAAACCCAAGTAAGACAGCAGGTGTTGCGAGAGGGCATCAGAGGGCAGACACACTGAAACCATAATCACAGAAAACTAATCAGTCTAATCACATGGACCACAGCCTTGTCTAACTCAATGAAACTAAGCCATGCTGTGTGGGGCCACCCAAGATGGGTGGGTCATGGTGGAGAGGTCTGACAGAATGTGGTCCACTGGAGAAGGGAATGGCAAACCACTTCAGTATTCTTGCCTTGAGAACCCCATAAACAGTATGAAAAGGCAAAATGATAGCATGCTGAGAGAGGAACTCCCTAGGTCGGCAGGTGCACGCTATGCTACTGGAGATCAGTGGAGATATAACTCCAGAAAGAATGAAAGGATGGAACCAAAGCAAAACCAATACCCAGTTGTGGATGTGACTGGTGATAAAAGCAAGGTTCAATGCTGTAAAGAGCAATATTGCGTAGGAACCTGGAATGTCAGGTCCATGAATCAAGGCAAATTTGAAGTGGTCAAACAGGAGATGGCAAGAGTGAACGTCGACATTCTAGGAATTAGTGAACTAAAATGGACTGGAATGGGTGAATTTAATTCAGATGACCATTATATCTACTACTGTGGGCAGGAACCCCTTAGAAGAAATGGAGTAGCCATCATGGTCAACAAAAGAGTCCGAAATGCAGTCAGTCAGTTTAGTTCAGTTCAGTTGCTCAGTCGTGTCTGACTCTTTGCGGCCCCATGAATCGCAGCACGCCAGGCCTCCCTGTCCATCACCAACTCCTGGAGTTCATTCAAATTCACGTCCATCGAGTCAGTGATGCCATCCAACCACCTCATCCTCTGTTGTCTCCTCCTCCTGCCCCCAATCCCTCCCAGCATCAGAGTCTTTTCCAATGAGTCCACTCTTCACATGAAGTGGCCAAAGTACTGGAGTTTCAGCTTTAGCATCATTCTTTCCAAAGAACACCCAAGGCTGATCTCCTTTAGAATGGACTGGTTGGATCTGCTTGCAGTCCAAGGGATTCTCAAGAGTCTTCTCCAACACCACAGTTCAAAAGCATCAGTTCTTTGGAGCTCAGCTTTCTTCACAGTCCAACTCTCACATCCATACATGACTACTGGCAAAACCATAGCCTTGACTAGACGGACCTTTGTTGGCAAAGTAATGTCTCTGTTTTTCTGTAATGCAGCACTTGGATGCAATCTCAAAAACGGTAGAATGATTTCTGTTCGTTTCCAAAGCAAACCGTTCAACATCACAGTAATCCAAGTCTATGTTCCAACCTGTAATGGTGAAGTAGCTGAAGTTGAACGGTTCTATGAAGACCTACAAGACATTTGAGAACTAACACCCCCAAAAGATGTCCTTTTCATTATAGGGGACTGGAATGCAAAAGTAGGAAGTCAAAAAACACCTGAGGTAACAGGCAAATTTGGCCTTGGAATGTGGAATGAAGCAGGGCAAAGGCTAATAGAGTTTTGCCAAGAGAACACACTGGTCATAGCAAACACCCTCTTTCACCAACACAAGAGAAGACTCTACACATGAATATCACCAGAAGGTCAACACCGAAATCAGATTGATTATATGCTTTGCAGCCAAAGATGGAGAAGCTCTATACAGTCAGCAAAAACAAGACCGGGAGCTGAATGTGGCTCAGATCATGAACACCTTATTGCCAAATTCAGACTTAAATTGAAGAAAGTAGGGAAAACCACTAGACCATTCAGGTATGACCTAAATCAAATCCCTTTTGATTATGCAGTGGAAGTGAGAAATAGATTAAGGACTAAATCTGATAGATAGAGTGCCTGATGAACTATGGAATGAGGTTCGTGACATTGTACAGGAGACAGGGATCAAGACCATCCCCATGGAAAAGAAATGCAAAAAAAGCAAAATGGCTGTCTGAGGAGGCCTTATAAATAGCTGTGAAAGGAAGAGAAGCGAAAAGCAAAGGAGAAAAGGAAAGATATAAGCATCTGAATGCAGAGTTCCAAAGAATAGCAAGAAGAGATAAGAAAGTCTTCTTCAGCGATCAATGCAAAGAAATAGAGGAAAACAACAGAATGGGAAAGACTAGAGATCTCTTCAAGAAAATTAGAGATACCAAGGGAACATTTCATGCAAAGATGGGCTCGATAAAGGACAGAAATGGTATGGACCTAACAGAAGCAGAAGATATTAAGAAGAGGTGGCAAGAATACACAGAAGAACTGTACAGAAAAGATCTTCACGACCCAGATAATCATGATGATGTGATCACTAATCTAGAGCCAGACATCTTGGAATGTGAAGTCAAGTGGGCCTTAGAAAGCATCACTATGAACAAAGCTAGTGGAGGTGATGGAATTCCAGTTGAGCTGTTTCAAATCCTGAAAGATGATGCTGTGAAAGTGCTGCACTCAATATGCCAGCAAATGTGGAAAACTCAGCAGTGGCCACAGGACTGGAAAAGGTCAGTTTTCATTTCAATCCCAAATAAAGACAATGCCAAAGAATATTCAAACTACTGCACAGTTACACTTATCTCACATCCTAGTAAAGTAATTTCAAAATTCTCCAAGCCAGGCTTCAGCAATATGTGAACCATGAACTTCCAGATGTTCAAGCTGGTTTTAGAAAAGGCAGAGGAACCAGAGATCAAATTGCCAACATCCACTGGATCATGGAAAAAGCAAGAGAGTTCCAGAAAAACATCTATTTCTGCTTTATTGACTATGCCAAAGCCTTTGACTGTGTGGATCACAAAGAAACTGTGGAAAATTCTTCAAGAGATGGGAATATCAGACCACTTAACCTGCCTCTTGAGAAATCTGTATGCAGGTCAGGAAGCAACAGTTAGAACTGGACGTGGAACAACAGACTGTTTCCAAATAGCACAAGGAGTACGTCAAGTCTGTATATTGTCACCCTGCTTATTTAACTTCTATGCAGAGTACATTATGAGAAATGCTGAGCTGGAAGAGGCACAAGCTGGAATCAAGATTGCTGGGAGAAATCTCAATAACCTCAGATATGCAGATGACACCACTCTTATTGCAGAAAGTTAAGAGGAACTAAAGAGCCTCTTGATGAAAGTGAAAGAGGAGAGTGAACAAGTTGGCCTAAAGCTCAACATTCAGAAAACTAAGATCCTGGCAACTGGTCCCATCACTTCATGGGAAATAGATGGGGAAACAGTGGAAACAGTGTCAGATTTTATTTTTTGGGGCTCAAAAATCACTGCAGATGGTGATTGCAGCCATAAAATTAAAAGACGCTTACTCCTTGGAAGGAAAGTTATGACCAACCTAGACAGCATATTCAAAAATCTCATATTCACTGAGGTTATTGAGATGTTAACTTGCCAACAAAGGTCTGTCTAGTCAAGGCTATATTTTGTCCAGTAGTCATGTATGGATGTGAGATTTGGACTGTGAAGAAAGCTGAGCACTGAAGAATTGATGCTTTTGAACTGTGGTGTTGGAGAAGACTCTGGAGAGTCCCTTGGACTACAAGGAGATCCAACCAGTCCATTTTAAAGGATGTCAGTCTTGAGTGTTCTTTGGAAGGACTGATGCTAAAGCTGAAACTCCAGTACTTTGGCCACCTCATGAGAAGAGTTGACTCATTGGAAAAGACTCTGATGTTGGGAGGGATTGTGGGCAGGAGGAAAAGGGGACGACAGAGGATGAGATAGCTGGATGGCATCACCGACTCGATGGACGTGAGTCTGAGTGAACTCTAGGAGTTGATGATGGACAGAGAGGCGTGGCGTGCTGCAGCTCATGGGGTCGCAAAGAGTCGGACACGACTGAGCGAGTGAACTGAGCTGTACTGAATGAACTGAGGATTGACTGGTTTCATCTCCTTGCAGTCCGAGGGACTCTCAAGTGTTTTCTCCAACACCACAGTTCAAAAGCATCAATTCTTCGGCACTCAGCCTTCTTTATGGTTCAGGTCTCACATCCACATCCTGGTGGCTCAGAGGGTAAAGCGTCTGCCTGCAATGCGGGAGACCAGGATTCTATCCCTGGGTAAGGAATACCCGCTAGAGAAGGAAATGGCAACCCATTCCAGTACTCTTGCCTGGAGAATCCCATGGACAGAGAAGCCTGGTTGGCTATAATCCATGGGATGGCAAAGAGTCAGACACGAAGAACGACTTCACTTTCACGTCTTCACTTTCTCACATCCATTTATGACTACTGGAAAAACCATAGCTTTGAGTGGCGTGCTGCAGCTCATGGGGTCGCAAAGAGTCGGACACGACTGAGCGAGTGAACTGAGCTGTACTGAATGAACTGAGGATTGACTGGTTTCATCTCCTTGCAGTCCGAGGGACTCTCAAGTGTTTTCTCCAACACCACAGTTCAAAAGCATCAATTCTTCGGCACTCAGCCTTCTTTATGGTTCAGGTCTCACATCCACATCCTGGTGGCTCAGAGGGTAAAGCGTCTGCCTGCAATGCGGGAGACCAGGATTCTATCCCTGGGTAAGGAATACCCGCTAGAGAAGGAAATGGCAACCCATTCCAGTACTCTTGCCTGGAGAATCCCATGGACAGAGAAGCCTGGTTGGCTATAATCCATGGGATGGCAAAGAGTCAGACACGAAGAACGACTTCACTTTCACGTCTTCACTTTCTCACATCCATTTATGACTACTGGAAAAACCATAGCTTTGACTATAAGACCTTTGTTGGCAAAGTAGTGTCTTTGCTTTTTTTAATGCTGTTTAGGTTTGTTATAACTTTTCTTCCAAGGATCCAGCATCTTTTAATTTCATGGCTGCAGTCACCATCCACAGTGATTTCGGAGCCCAGGAAAATAAAGTCTGTCACCGTTTCCATTGTTTCCACATCTATTTGCCATGAAGTGCTGGGGCCAAATGCCATGATCTTCCTTTTTTTGAATGTTGAGTTTTAAGCCAACTTGTTCACTCTTCTCTTTCACTTTCATCAAGAGGTTCTTTAGTTCCTCTTCACTTTCTGCCATACGGGTGGTGTCATCTGTTTTTCTGAAGTTATTGATATTGCTCCCAGCAATCTTGATTCCAGCTTGTGCTTCATCCAGCCCAGCATTTCGCATGATGTACCCTGCATATAAGTGCAATAAACAGGGTGACAATATACAGCCTTGATGTACTCCTTTCCTAATTTTGAACCAGTCCATTGTTCCATGTTCCGTTCTAACTGTTGCTTCCTGACCTGTGTACAGGTTTCTCGGGAGGCAGGTAAGGTGGTTTGTTTTCCCCATCTCTTTAAGAATTTTCCACAGTTTGTTTTGATCCACAGAGTTAAAGCCTTTAGCATAGTAGATGAAGAAGAAGTAGATGTTTTTCTAGAATCCCCTTGCTTTTTCTATGATCCAGCAGATGTTGGCAGTTTGATCTCTGGTTCCTCTGTCTTTTCTATCCATCTTGAACATCTGGAAGTTGTTGGTTCATGTACTGTTAAAGCTTAGCTTGGAGAATTTTGAGTATTTCTTTGCTAATGAGGGAAATGAGTCCTATTGGACAGTAGTTTGACCATTCTTTGGAATTGGCTTTCTTTGGGACTGGAATGAAAACTGACCTTTTCCAGTCCTATGGCCACTGCTGAATTTTCCACATTTGCTCACACACTGGGTGCAACACTTTAACAGCATCATCTTTTATGGCTTGAAATAGCTCAGTTGAAATTCTGTCACCTCCGCTAGCTTTTTTCTAAGGTCTACTTGACTTAGCACTCCAGGATGTCTGGTTCTAGGTGTGTGATCACACCATCGGGGTTATCTGGGTCATTAAGATCTTTTATGTCTAGTACTTCTGGGTATTCTTGCCACCTCTTCTTAATATCTTCTGCCTCTGTTAGGTCTATACCCTTTCTGTCCTTTGTTGTGCCCGTCTTTGCATGAAATGTTCCCTTGGTGTCTCTAATTTTCTTAAAGAGATCTCTAGTCTTTCCCATTCTATTATTTTTCTCGACTTTTTGCTCTGGTCACTTAGGAAGGCTTTCTCATCTCTCCCTGCTATTCTTTGGAACTCTGCATTCAAATGGATATATCTTTCCTTTTCTCCTTTGCCTTTAGCTGCTGTTCTTTTCTCAGCTATTTGAAAGGCCTCCTCAGACAACTGCTTTGCTTTTTTGCATTTCTTTTTCTTGGGGCTGGTCTTGATCACTGCCTCATGTACAATGTCACAAACCTCCATCCATAGTTCTTAAGGCACTCTTATCAGATCTAATCCCTTGAATCTATTTGTCACTTCCAGTGTATAATTGTAATGGATTTTATTTAGGTCTTACCTGAATTGTTTAGTGGTTTTCCCTACTTTCTTCAACGTAAGTCTAGTTATCATTACTAAGATATATTCCCAACCATAGAACACTTCTGACACTGAAAATGGGGATTTTCCCTACCAAACAGTTCTCTAACGAGGTGCAGTTACCAACTTGGTGTCCTACAATTTGATTCAGTCCTGACACTAACTCCCTGGAGCTAGTTCAGACCTCACTGGTTAAAGACTCAGCCCCACAAGACTGCCCCCACCCCACCCCACGACTTCAGATAGCAGTTGCAAATATTGGGTCCCTTTACCCGCAATGTATCTGACTTGTCTTAAAATTTGGGATTCCCATGACCCTGTCTTCTAGCTTGATAATTTTCTATGACAACACATGGAAATCAGGGACTTTTCTTATTTACAGCTAAGTATATAATCTTGAGAATCTCTTGGACTGCAAGGAGATGCAGCCAATCCATTCTAAAGGAGATCAGTCCTGGGTGCTCTTAGAAAGGACTGATGCTAAAGCTGAAACTCCAATACTTTGGCCATCTCATGTGAAGAGCTGACTCATTGGAAAAGACTCTGATGCTGGGAGGGATTGGGGGCAGGAGGAGAAGGGGACGACCGAGGATGAGATGGCTGGATGGAATCACCGACTCAGTGGACGTGCGTCTGAGTGAACTCTGAGAGTTGGTGATAGACAGGGAGGCCTGGCGAGCTGCAATTCATGGGGTCGCAAAGAGTCGGAGGTGACTGAGTGACTGAACCGAACTGATCTGATGTATAGGATATATAGTTATGTATGGCAACCCACTCCAGTATTCTTGCTTGGAAAATCCCATGGATGGAGGAGCCTCGTAGGCTACAGTCCACGGGGTCGCAAAGAGTCGGACACGACTGAGCGACTTCACTCACTTATCCTTATAAGGGATGTTAGAAAATATATAAATGAAGAAGTTGGTTAAGAGGCAAATAATATGAGGTACGGAGGTTACCCACAATTTATCTGACTTGTCTTAAAATTTGGGATTTCCATGACCCTCTCTTCTAGTTTGATAATTTGCTATGACTGCACATGGAAATCAAGAACTTTTCTTATTTACAGCTAAATATATATAGGATATATAGTTATCCTTATAAAGGATGTTAGAAAATATATACATGAAGAACCTGATGAAGAGGCAAATAACATGAGGTGTGGAAGTGTCCTGAACACAAGGGCTTCTGTGACTGTGGAGGTTGGGGTACACCACCTTTCTGCATGTGGGCGTGTTCACCACCCTAGAAGCTCTGCAAACCCTTTCCTTTACGGTCTTATGGAGGTCCTATGACATAAGCATGATTAAATCATTAGCAACTCTGAATTAACTCAGTCTCTATCCTATTTCCTTCTTGGAGGTGTGAGGGGATTTGGGGCTGAAAGTTCCAACCCTCTAATCACATGGTTTCTTTGGCAAGCAATGTCTATCCTGAAACTGTCCAGGAGGCTCATGCAGAGTCACCTCATTAACATAAACTCAAGTATTCTTGACAGGGACTTTTTAGGAATAAGAAAAACGGCTCCTCTCATCCCTATAACTCATGAAGTTCCAAGAATTCTAGGAGCTCTGCTCCAGCAACCTGGACAAAAACTGGATATATCTCTATTATTATATCACAATATTGTACTATTGTTAATATTGAACTATTGAATATTGTTAATAATGAACTATTGTTCATTGTTAATAATGAGAAGTAATTGAAAACATCTCCTGGAAGCAGCCCCTTCCTTCTCCAGAAGAAACTCATCTGTGTTGCCAGTTTATTTCTCCTCTTGCCCCTCTTCCTCATTTTTCTTCATCTGTGTGTTACCTGTTCATTGAATGAGCAGGACTCAGTGGTGTATAATTGGAATATTCCTTTATTTATCTCTGCCCTTGCTTGCCACCATGTTATTTTGGTTCTCCCCTCCCCTATTCCAGGTAATATTCTTGGGAAAGTGACTTTTCTAGTCACTTTTGGTATTAGAATATCTAAAGTCTTAGGCATTAAAAAGTTTAGTCCTATCTACTATCAAAACTTCCATCTCTTATTAAATCCTAAGCTGGCTCTTTGACCACCTTTCACCACCTCCATTCAAGTTCAGGCCTGATTTACAATTTCATAGACTAGGAGGGAGTAAACTGAACTGACGGAGAAGGCAATGGCAGCCCACTCCAGTACTCTTGCCTGGAAAATCCCACAAATGGAGGAGCCCGGTAGGCTGCTGTGCATGGGGTCGCTAAGAGTCGGACACGACTGAGCGACTTCACTTTCACTTTCATGCATTGGAGAAGGAAATGGCAACCCACTCCAGTTCTTGCCTGGAGAATCCCAGGGATGGGAGAGCCTGGTGGGTTGCTGTCTCTGGGGTCGCACAGAGTTGGACACGACAGAAGTGACTTAGCAGCAGCAGCAGGCTGAACTGAAGTGGGTCATGGCCTGTTTTCTTTTTCTCGTCTCTTTACTTCCTTTCCTCCTCCTACTCTCATTATTTGGTTTGAGGGATGAGAGCTGAAGGGTAGCTGGTGCTATTTGTGATTTTTCTTTTAGTTGTTGAATATACAATAGCTGCTGCTTGTGGTTGTGCTTTTGCGGAGTCTTCAGAATGCCCCCATACACTTAATGACCTGGTGGTAAACTGTTTGCTGACCTGTTTTGCTGAGACCCCAGGGTAAGCTCTTTGACTTTCCCCTCATTCCTGCTTCTGGCAGTATATTTCCAGTTGTTTCTGCTGAAGTGGGTGGTGGAAGGGGTGGGGCATGGGCAGGAGAGGAGGGTGTGGGTGGGCAGGGTGCTGTCTCTTATACACATCTAGATGTGTATAAGAGGCAGCATTGGAAAAGACTCTAGACATCGGGGCAGAGAGGGAGGCTGGCAGGTCCCGGTATGGAGCAGCTGTGGGCAGGAAGGGCAGGGGCCACATGACTGATGAGGTACTCAGGTGGCCAGACACTGTACATACAGAGGAACCACAACTAATCAACTTAGGTTACAGCTGGTCCTGCAAGCTGCCAAGGTGGTTAGGATCCAGGCCTCTGAGCCTGACCCTAACATCTGTGCCTCTCGGCCAGGGCCTCAGCCATCCAGCTTCCATTCCCAGTTCCTCCCGCTACCTCCTCATCTCTCCCCAAGCCCAATCAGACTGATTCCAGCACCTAACTTCCTCCATTCTTTCTCTCCAGAGACCATCCCCACCCCCAACCTCCATCCTTACCAAAGAGCTGGTGACGAAGAACTTCGTTCTCGTGCAGAGGGTGAGGAAGAAGGGGGTTGGGGAGGGTCCCAGCTGGGTAGGGGATCCGGGTAAGGTGAGACCCTGAGGCCAGGGGGTCAATGAGAGGGTGCACTGAGGCAGAGGCTGGAGGGTAGAGAAGAGGAAGGTGTCAACAGGAGGCAGGTTTGGGGAAAACCATGCATTTGGGTGAAGGGTTCCATGCCTGGGAAGAGAGGTGGACGATCAAACACAGGGTGATCCAGTGAATCAAAAAAGGCACAATGGAGGGGCTAAAGGTCTGGGAGATGGACAGGGCAAGACCCTCCTGCAGGAGGGACAGATGGATGGATGGCAGAGGACAGGAGATTCCAATTAGAGGGACCTGAGTAATAGGGAGTGGACTACCCAGAGGAGATGGAAGAGAAAAGGAAGTTTAGGAAATGAGACAGGGAAGAACTTAGCACAAGCAGCCTGGAATAAATGACTGTAAGGCTAGATGGGGCAGTGTTCTGACAATTAGAAAAATGGTAGAAAGACTCATTGTGAGTAAAGCTCATTGTCACTTGTGATCCCACAACCTGAGCCACGGGGCTTTCTAGAAGGTCACAGATCTATAGATTTGGAGAGGAACATGAAACACCTCTGCCTGGATGGAGATGGCAAGAAACAAAAGAGCTGAACCCAGAGGAGCAAGGAAATAGTTATGAGAAGGGCTCAGGGACAGAGGCTGTGAGGGGAGGAAGGTCACACTCCTTTAAAGGTTCCCACCTCCGGCTTCTACCATGGGGTGTGGGGGGAGACGCCAGACCTGACTGGGGCTGGGGTGTGAGGCAGGGTCTCTGCAGTAGGGCTGGGGTAGGAGGAGACAGGCTGGGGAGGCAAAGACCAGGGCAGCAACCTAGGTAGAGCAGCTCAGGCCAGACTAGGGTGGGAAGTCCAGGCCTGAGCAACAGAAGGGCCCAATGACCTGCCAGGGTGCAAGGTGATCTCAAAGGGCCTGGCCAAGGACGAGGGAGTCTCACCTGCGTGGATGGCATCCTGCTGGTGAAGGTGCAGGTGAGAGTGGATGTGGGAGTGCTGGTGGTGATGCGGGGTCACGTTGAGCATCTGCAGCCGCGCCAGCGGGTCATTGCCCAGGGCGGCCACCCTTTCCGCGTGCTGCCTCTCAGCCGCCAGGCGCTCCGCGTAGGACATGTCAGGCCGCAGGGCGGGCCCAGCTGCCAATGCTAGACGTTCTCTCTCCAGGGGCCCCAGGCTCGGATGGAAGGGGAAAGGGTGCAAGCCCGGGGGGCCAGGCTGCAGAGCCAGGCCCCCGTGTCGCGGGAAGGGATCCAGGCCTGGCCCAGGGACCCCATGGAGGGGCTCCAGCTCGCTGGGCTTCACCTCAAAGCCAGGCTTGAGGCGGTCACGCAGGTGTTCACGGGCTTCCCGCTCCCTCTCCCGGGCTGCTGGGTCACTGCTGTACAAAGCCGGGACATTGTAACCCAGGAGCCCCGGGTCCACTGCCCCCAGGGGCACGTAGAACGGATGGTTGCGATTGCCAGGAGACATCACGTGGGGCCGGGCGTATTCGCTGAGGGTGCGTAGGGCTGGAGTGTCGGGGCCCAGGTAAGGGGGCACTGTAGCCACAGCACTGCCCGGCTCAAACGGAGGGCGATGGGGCACTGGGCCGAGAGATGGGCACTCCACTGGAGCACGGCCCTCCTGAGCCAACTTCTGTGGGACACAGGGAGACGAGGGGTCAACAAGGCAGGTCCAGGTCCTCAGCTGCTAATTTGTCTCGGCACCTGAATGCCTAAAGCCTCAGCTTACTGTAACTCGGCCTACCAGGGATTTCCCTGCCCCTTCTCTTCTACGGAGGAGATGCTCTTCCTCCGATCCACGGGTACTCTGACCTGAGCTTGCCTTTCTTCAGCCCAGGGAGGCAGTTCCTGCCGCTGGAATCCTCTGGTCTCCATTTCCTGGGTTGCCGTGGCTCCTCCTCTCCGACAGGTGGCGCATGGCCCCACCCCCTCGAACCTCCCTGAGTCGCGTAGAGGGCGGCCCCGATGCGGGAGGCGCGCACAGTGACGCACTCACCACGCTGCGTTCCAGCTCGCGCTCCTTCTCGCGCTCGCGCTCCTTCTCGCGCTCCCGCTCGCGCTCGCGCTCCTTTTCTTCGCGCGCGCGCTGCTCGGCCTCGCGCCGCACCTTCTCTACCAGGTCGGCCCGTTTCTTGGCCAGCTTGGAGCCCTCCAGCGGCACGAAGTACAGATCGCTGCGCGCGCACGAGTTAAAGCCGCGGTCCAGGTGTTTGTTGAACCTGCCAGGCGCCGAGGTAGAGTGCGCTCAGCCCCTGCAAGCGGCACCCCCACCGGAGTACTTTGAAAAGCATTACACGAACGCGGGGCCCATCCCGCGCTCGCCACCCCCAACCCCCGCCCCGGCACTCACCTGGCCGACTGACTGGCGTGGCTGGGCACATCTACCACCTTGGGAGGGGGCGAGGGGCTGCGGGCCGGGGGCACCGGGCTCTCGGGGGTCTCATATTCTTCCGCCGGCTCCTGTTTGATCTGCGTGGCGCTCAGGGGCGGCCCAGAGGCGGGGGCCGCAGGCGGTGCGGGCAGGGATGACAGGCCGGAGGGCTCCTGCGGCAGCGGCCCGGGCCCCACCGCGGGCGACCGCGGCTTGAAGGTGCCTGGGCCTGCGGGCGGCGAGGCGCCTCGGTAGCCCGGTGGGGTCCCCGTTCGGAAGGAGGGCGACGACCCCGGCTTGTATCCAGGTGGAGTGGCTGTCTTGTAGGCCCCTGAGGACGGGGCTCGCTTGCCATACGGCGGGGGCCCAGGTGGGGAGGCTGTCTTGTAGCCTGCTGGCGAGGAAGCCACTGTGGCAATGACCGTGGAAAGTGTGGCCGAGGAAGTGGTGACCGGAGGCACCAGTGGAAAGGGTAGGGCGCCCCTGTGGGGCCCTGGGAAGGAGAGGGGTGTGAACCCGGGTAGAACCCTTGAGAGGAGAAAGAGGAATTGGAAGAAGAGGAGGCTGGGGGTCCATTGGGACCTGCTTGGCTGTAGGACACCTGGCTGTGAGGTGGGGGCAGGTGTGCTGGCCCAGGTGGATAGGGTCTCAGAGACCCCAGGGAGGGAGACATGGCATAGGGGTGTGCATGGTGGGAACCACCGCTCTCCAGGGGGTGAGGATACGCCCCAGGGGGAGGGGGGCCAGAGGCCCCATGATGTGGTGGTGGTTGCTGCTGCTGCTGCTGTTGCTGGTGGTGGTGGTGATGTGTTGGGGCTGATGGGTGGGCTGTGGACTGGCCTCCAGCTGAAGGAGGGAAGGGACCTGGGTGGGCACTGCTGTTGGCTAAGAGGCGGCCATAGGGAGGAGGTGGGGGGGGACCCTGGCTCCACACAGCCTGGGATGGGAGAGAAGGCTGCGTATACTTGGGGGGCTGATTGGAGACAGAGAGACTGGTCGGGGGAGGGAAGGAGTGGGGATAACTGGGCAGTGCCTGGGAAGTGGGGTACTGGGAGGCAGAGGCAGAAGAACTGGAAGAGGCGGCTGCTGCAGAGCTGCTAGTAGAGGATGAGTAAGGATACCTCATTGGGGGGGCAGGGGCTGAAGAGGACGCAGGGGGCAGAGGATGGGGTGAAGGAGCAAGAGTGGGGCCCTTCTCCGGGCCAGGAGGAAGTCCACCCATGCTCTGCCCCATGGCATGAGGGGAGGGGAGATGCCCAGGCAGTGGCTGGGCCCCCAGGCCAGGAGGAGAGGCCGATGCATTGTTAAGGGGTCGCAGGGCAGGTGGGGGAGGCAGGTTCGGTGTCACGTGGGGGAAGGAAGCTGGTGGTGGCGCAGAAGGTAGGTTTCCACCACCGACTGGAGTGTTAGGCGGCTTCATTGAGGGAGCACCACCAGCCCCAGAGCTTGATATTGAAATGGGGGTGGTGGGTGGGGGGTGCTGCTTACCCCCACTAGGGGCCCCCACTGAAGAGGCAGCCCCACCCCCCTTGGGACCCAATGGGGGTCCAGATAAAACCCCCCCACCAGACCCCCCAGGGTAGAGCTGTGGATGAGGGGGAGGAGCCCCTGGAGGAGCCTGGAACATCCGAGATGTGGGGGGCTCCATGGGAGCATGATATCCAGTGGGTGTCACAGAAGGGTGGGGTTCAAAGCCAGGCTCTGGCTGTCGGGGGGTGCTGTCAGGCGGTGGAGGGGAGGGAGGGAAGAGTGGAGGTGGGTGATAGGGGCGGGCTGGGCCCTGGGACAGGCCAGAAGACGAGTCGGAGTCATTCTCCACACTTCCAGGGCTGTAGATGCTCGGAGACGTGCTCCGGTTGTCCTGGTCGATGTCCCTGGGGTCGCTGCTGCCATCGTCATTGAGGCTCCGCCCATCCAGACTGTCCAGATCGGAGGGAGACTGGGGCCGGGGCAGCTCCTGCTGCACAAGAGGGAGAGCCATGGTGGCCTTTCCTTTTCCTGCCTTCCCTGGATTTGGGGCCTCGCTGGCACAGAATGATTTCCCATCCACAGCACACCACTGTACCACAACGGGAAGAGTACTCTTGCTCAAGCCCACCGCCTGGCCTTCTGGGGATACTCCACTCTCACAGTCTCTCTGCTGCTTCCTAGCAGGCATTCGCGTTCCCTCAGGACAAACCCAGTTCCTTCCTCAGGCATCCATCTCTAGCGTCTCCTCCCATTCCACAGCTGAACCCAAATCCGTATCTTCCATCAGCCCATCTGCCATCCTCTCATCTCATCTACCCTTCTAATTAAACATCCCAGAAAGCACTGGTTCTTAAAAAGACCGCTTCTGCATGCTCTTTATGACTTACTTGTTCCTCCTACTGAGACTTCTCGCCCTGGATCTCCTCCCCAGACCCTGCCTGAAAACCAGGCCCTAGAAAGGGAGAGGCTAGAATCCCCCATGCTCTACCCATTCCTCTTTGGCACTGCCTGGTCACCTGACACTCTGGCCAGAGCTCTAAAGATCTGACTGACATCCAGACAGGCCACTTCCATAAGCACTCGGATAAGACTTTTCTCTCATATTGCAGACAAAATTAAAGTAAGAATTGTGAGTGAAAGAAAGTTTGGGTGAAAGAATGTCAAGAAAATGGGTCATGATGGCAGCAAGGGTCTCCCACCTCAGTTTTGGCCTTTTTTGGTGCATTGGTCTCCTCACTTTCGCTCTCTGAGATCTCTTCACTCCGGCCCTGCTTGCTGACCTTAGGGGTGGAGGCTTCCTCTACTCGAGCTTTCTGTTAGAAAGAAAATTCCTATCTTGTACTTCCACCAGTGCCCTCGGCCAGACAGGAAGCTCCCCCCAGCACACACANTCACTTTCGCTCTCTGAGATCTCTTCACTCCGGCCCTGCTTGCTGACCTTAGGGGTGGAGGCTTCCTCTACTCGAGCTTTCTGTTAGAAAGAAAATTCCTATCTTGTACTTCCACCAGTGCCCTCGGCCAGACAGGAAGCTCCCCCCAGCACACACATACACCGTCAGCCCCAGTGCCTGGGCATCCTGTGGCAGGACGTGGGGACAGAATACCTTGGCAGCCTGCCTAGACTTCTCGGCTTTGCCATCGCTGCTGGACGTGCTGACCCCGCCAGGGGAGGCCCGGCCCCTCGGTCTCAGCTCTTCCCGGGGCCCGGGGGCCTCTTTCTTCCGTCCACTCCTCATTGACATCTGAGGGAGAAGGAAGTGAGCAGATGACGCGGTTTTCTACATCACACCTCACTTCATCCTGTGCCTTCTTTCAATTCCCCTCCAGTGGCTGTCGTGGAAGGATGGGGTTCAAAGCCAGGCTCGGCTATTGGGGGAGGAAGCAAGGAGGGAAGAAAGAGTCGAGGAGGGTGGCCGGGGTGAGCGGGGCACTGGGACAGGCCAGAATCTTCCCTGACCGTGGCCTTCTGTGTCTCTCATTTTAGCTCCTACTCACTGAGTCTTTATTCTGTCGTGTCTTCATTCTTCAGGCTGTGGAGACCCCATTCTCCTCTGCCCGGGCAGCTGGATACAGAAACCTCTGCTTCACCCTAGGTCCCCCCCAGCTACGGCCTGGGAAGCAAGAAGCAGGCTCTCCGAGTTTTCAGCACCTGGAACTTGCAGGGTCTGTCTGCAGTGAAGCCTGTTGGAAAAAGACCATCAGAGTCTCCAAACTGGAGAACAGAGTCTGAAGGGGGTACTGCTGCACTTGTCAAGGGGCTGAGTGGGCAGCCCGGCCATGACACACTGCTGGCTTGCCCATGGGCCGCTCCAGCTGTCTATAAGTGAGGGAACCTCTGCTGGCAATGTCATCCCCTTCATCTCTCAGGAAGGCAGAAAGTGCAGATGTTTCTATGTGCCCCAATTCAGGAGATCACACTACTTCCCCCTTGGAAATATATGCGCACACGAAATTCCACAGAGCCTTACAAAAGGAGCACAAAGAGATGTACCTGAAATATAAGCTGATTTATTGAGTGCCTTATGTCAAGCCCTTAGTTGACATAAAGCCCAATTTCATTTCATATTTACAACCATCCCTGAAAGTGAAATTCGTTCAGTCATGTCCAATTCTTTGCGACCCCACGGTCTATACAGTCCAGGGAATTCTCCAGGCCAGAATACTGGAGTGGGTAGCCATTCCCTTCTCCAGGGGGTCTTCCCAATACAGGGATCGAACCCATATTTCCCACATTGCAGGTGGATTCTTTACCAGCTGAGCCACCAGGGAAGCCCAACCCTATAAAGGAGATAGTCTTATTATTCCCATTATATAGGTGAGGAGACTGAGGATCAAAGATTGTGATTGTGACTTGCCCAACTTCACGCAATGAGTACATTGAGGAACTAGAGACAGTGCCAGAATCAAGCCCCATGCCCCTGACTTCCAAGCGCATGCTCTTTTTTCAGTTTTTAGCTATACTCTCATCAGAAGTTGGTGAGGAAAATTCTCAGAAGGCCTAGATCAGTCTCTGAGATATGAAAAGAATCTTTCTTCACATTAGAGTAGGTGGGAGAACAACGTCCCATTCAACAGTGCAAAGGCGCACAGCCCTACCAATGCCAAGACCAAACTGAGGTGTCCCCAAAGTGCTGAACTTCATTTCTGAGTCTCATAAGCCCCCACTCCAGTGCTTAGGTCCCCTAAGCCTGGAGGAAAACTCAGAGCTTTCACTTTACCAACTAAATCAGTGGAGATCACTGAGCAAAAATTGAGTTGATACATAAGTAAGCCTGCCCTCCCATCTGGTTTAGACAGGGGCTCCCAGCTCCTCATAGCCAATCTATATACATCTATGTTTCCGCATATATCCATATTTACATAGTCAGCAATTTTCATTTATACTTGTGTTTCCGGCTAAGTGTCACATCTCTCCATGTTACTTACCATAAGATCTTTTGAGAGCAAAGCTACTGTCTTCTTTTTATTTATTTTTGGTTGCTGCGGGAGGGCTGTTATGCCCCGGCTTCTTGTGCCCCTTGGCTTCTCTTGTTGTGGAGCAGAGGCTCAGTAGCCGCGGCTCACAGTCTGGTTGCTCCACGGCACGGGGGATCTTCCCAGACCAGGGGTTGAACCCGTGTCCTCTGCATTGGCAGGCAAATTCTTAACCACTGGACCACCAGGGAAGTCCCCAAAGTACTATTTTCTTACTGTTTTCTTCCTTTCTATATCACTCGCAATGTCCTGTACATATGGGTGTTCTGGTCTCTTTTTACCACTGACCTTTAAACCCACTGATTTTAGCAGGTCTTCTCGAATAAAGTGCTGCTGGCCTCGGTGGGAATGGAACAGGCTTAGCCACCTACTCTGAGCTGAAAGCCCTGGCTATGGAAACAGCATTTCCACATTCTATAGTGTATTTTCCCAAGGAATACAGAGTAATTCCTCTCACTCACCTCCACTGAACCCTCCTGAGGCATGCAGTAAGGGGTGAGCCTAACTCTTCCAGGAAACTTACTAAAAACCTACTTAAAGTCACAAAGTAGCTGGGTCAGAGCCCAGGTCTGAGCTTACAACTGATGCTCTGCCCAGTCTCCCAGCCATTTCTCTTCCACTACAATTATTACATTTTTTAGCTGCTGTGTAAATTGATTTTCTAATATTGTCAACCCACCCCCACCAAAAGCCAACATAACAAAAGGGGGAAACAATCTTAACGAAAGCACAAGAGAGATGATAGTGACTGATTTGTCTTTTGGCAGCCCCCATAAAGGAGGGTATTTGTCTTCTATCACAGAACCATCTTCACCGTAGGTGAGTCAGGGAAAGGCAGGAATGGAGGTACCTGAAGAACAGAGCAAGCCCAGTGTGCCCCTCCCCCACCTCAACTTTAAATCAGTTGAAATCTGATAAAATTAGCAATGGGTAGCTTTGAAGAAGAAAAGTAGTCATAAAAGGGTAGGTGACCCTGGGGAGGAGGAGTGGCAGAAGGAGATAGGGTTGGATTAGACATACATTCCTCAACCAGGAGCCTGTTTTAGCACCTACAAGCTGAGCTAACTACCCTCCTTCCTGCTCTAGTAGTTTGTCACTGTAATTGCAATGTATAAAGCACCTACTGTGTGTCTGCAAAAAAAAAAAACTAAGCACTTTCACCTTCAGCACCTTACTGCAAAAATAAAATTATAAAGGCCAGACTAGGGAGGTAGAAACTTGAAAAATAAGGAAAAAAAGTCTCTAGGTAAGAACAGGAAAAGAAGGCAGAAATGTAATACAGGTCAGAAGGAATACAATCGAGGCACAAGGCTTTCTAGGATGGGCTTGCAGGGTAAATTTCAGGAACGTGGGCCCAGCCCCCACCTTCGTTCCAGAACTTCCAGACTAACAAACCAGTCCTAGATAACAATGCAGCCCAGACCAGCAGATAACAAAGTAGGGCCTAAGCTTGAGGATCTACAGTTGTCACTGGGCCCTCAGATACCATCTTATCTGTGACCCTTCAGTGAGGCCAGGGCTCAAAGAAAGAGAAGTGACTTGCCCAAGGTCACAGTTACTCAGAGGTGCAGCCAGGACTAGACCAGGAACCACATCTCCTGGCTCCGGTCCTGAAGCCCACCACAACAGCTGTTCCACAGCCCTCTCCTCTGGGCCACTCTCACCTGGGAAGGGCATGGAGGGCCTAGCCACGCTTACAAGGTGGGAGAAACAGACAGTCGAAGGCTGGCTGAGGGAAAGGGCCACTATGTGACAGTCTGGGAAAGAGGAAAAGTGATACCTGGGAAGGAAGACTCAAGTTTAAGAAAAGGGAGAAAAACCTGCACAAAGAAGCAAAAAGACTACTGTATACAAAGAGTCCCGGGACTTGCCTGGTGGTCCAGTGGTTAAGAATCTGCCTGCCAATGCAGAGGACACAGGTTTGATCCCTGGTCTGGGAACTAAGATCCCACATGTTTTGGGCTTCCCTGGTGGCTCAGAGGTTAAAGCATTTGCCTGGAATGCTGGAGACCCGGGTTCGATCCCTGGGTTGGGAAGATCCCCTGGAGAAGGAAATGGCAACCCACTCCAGTACTCTTGCCTGGAGAATCCCATGGAGGGAGGAGCCTGGTAGGCTGGCTACAGTCCATGGGGTCGCAAAGAGTCGGACACGACTGAGCGACTTCACTCACTCACTCACTCACTCAAGCTTCGTATGCCACAACTACTGAGCCTGAGCACCCTAGAGCCGGTGCTCCACAAGAGAAGCCAGCAGCAATGAGAAGGGGGCACACTGCAACTCAAGAAAACTCATGTACAGGAAAAAAGAGCCCACGCGCCACAAAGAAGACCCAGCACAGCCAAAAATAAAATAATATTTTTTTTAAGTCTCTAATAACAAACTGCCAAGGGTGGTATAACTAGGATCAGGAGCATTTCTATCCTCCCACCATGCCTAAGAGGAAGGACTTGAAGAAACACACATGACCTGCATGGAATATGTCTACTTGTTCCCAAAGACAGCTGGATGGAGGCTAGTGGAGGCCCCGAGGAACCTCCTCTCCACCAGCAGCACCAGAAACATCAGAACTCAGCCAAGAGTCCCAAGGACACAGTAAAAGGCTGAGGCCCCCATCAAGATTCTGAGCCCCCATCTCTTGGACATCCCACTGGATCATTGCCATGGCAACCAAATGGCAGACCCTACCCCTCAAGAGTCCATCCCAGGGGTCCATCCGTCAGCCACTCCCCCTCCAGTTGCCAAAGCAACTCCAGTCCTCCTATGGCACTTAAAGAGTACCTACCCCAGTAGAGAGAAGTGCATGCACAAAGGGAAATCTTTGAGCACAAAACAATAATGAAGATCCACCCCCTCTTAAAGAAACCACAGCCAGAGGGGCAGTGGGTGCTCTGGGGATTTGTGGGTGGGGGTCACAACTTGTTTGGAGTGCCTGTAAGATTGCCCAGTTCGCTCCAGTCCACCCTCCCGGAAACCGTTTCCCCCAAGTGTCCCTCCAGGGGTCCTGTCTTCCTCATCACTTGCAGGAGGAACCACACACTACTGGGCCCCAACATGCCCCTCTCCAAGAAGTACCTACGCCTGGGATTGGAAAAACAGGGTCAGAGGTGACCCGGAGTTGGGGAAAGAAAACTGAGTCACAAAGGCATCACCTTCCCACTTCCACCCGGGAATACGCCGGGTTTTTCTTCTCAAAGGCGGCCCTATCGGAGCGAGTCCCGGTTTCCCCAGGTTCCAACCTCAATCAGCTACAAACCCTATCTACCTACCACACCCCTTCCCCATTTCCCACCTTCCTTCTATACCTGGCACCCCAAACCCCGGGCTCTGACACCCGGGTCTGGGCCTTTGGGGCTTCTCCTGGAGTCCTCATGCTCCACCTCGCTGCCATCTCTCCATTCCTTTTTACCTTTAACCAAAGCCCCCTCCAGGGCACCCCGTTTTTCCTCCACCAAACTCCCACCTCGGGGTTCCTCTTTGGTTCTCGGGGTCCTGCCTACCCTCCGGCCCCATTGGCCCTCCTCCTGAGACCCTCCCACCTCCCCCTACCTTCCAGATCCTCCAAGTGCCCCGACCCCCTTCCCTCCTCGGGGGCCGGCCCCACCCCTTGAGCCCCCGGCCTCAAGCCGGGCATTGCCCGCAGTGGGGGACCAGATCGGAAAAATAACAAATGGAGGCGGCGGCGGCTGCGGGAGGGGGAACTGGGAAGGGTGGGGGTGGGATGTGTATAAGAGACAGGTCCAGGGAATTCTCCAGGCCAAAATACTGGAGTGGGT
>SJYX01016162.1:518696-533055 GCA_006410675.1 Oreotragus oreotragus
CGCGCCGCCGTCCGCCCCCGCGGCCCGGCCGGCTCTCCGCGCGGCTGCGACCCGCCGCCTCCCGCCCACCGCCCGCGCCCGCCCGGCGCAGCCCTCACCGCCGCGATCCCCGGCCCCCTTAGGCGGCCTCCGCCCGCGGCCTCCGCCCCGGCCCGGCGGTCGTCTCCCTCGCCCCTTCCTGGCCCCTCCCCGAGGCCGCCGGTACCCCCGAAACGGGTCCCGGCCCCAGGCCCCTGCCCGATGCGGGGCTGCGGGCGGGCGGGCTGGGCGGCGCGTCCGGCGACTCGCACAGGAAAGCGGACGGCGAAGGGAGGGAGCTTGGGAGAGGGGGATGGGAGAAGAGAGGAAGAGGGAGAAGGAGGGAGCGCGGAGGAACGGAGGAGAGAGGGGCCGGGAGGGAGCCGCGAGGGAGGGAGCGCGAGGCGAGCGGCGAGGGGGGAGGGGATCCGGAGAGGGGGAGGCGCCGCGCGAGCTGGCCGAGACCGAGGCCGAGGGGCCCGGGGCGCGGGGAGGGGTGCGCCGAGGCGGAATGCGGGGAGCCCGCGGTCCTGGCGCGGAAGAGGGCTAGGTAGGGAGGGGGACGCGGGCCGTTGTGGGGGAGGCTGGAGAAGTTCGGGGGCCCTAGGGGTGTGTGGCGGAGGTGAGGGGGGAGGCTGTGGGTGTGTGCAAAGCCGCGGGGATGGGGTGAGGTTGGAGGGATGGAGGTTCTTGGGGGCAATGAGATGTGACCAGGGGAAAGAAGCTTGGGGTGACAGCGTCTGTGGCAGACACACAGCGGAAGAGGTTTGTTCGGGGGGGGCCAGTTGTGAGAGAATGGGATGAAGTTAGGGGTCCTAAGGAGGGGAAGAAATCGACAATATGGAGACATATACGAGAGGATGGGTTTCTGAAAGAGTGAAGTCCGGGGGTGATGCGTGTTGGGGAAAGAACAGAGAACATAAGAATTTGAGGGAGTGACAAGTCTAAAGATGTCCTGTGGAGAAAGAAGGAAAACTAGAGCCTTAAGAAAGGATGAAGGAGGTGGGGCTAGATGCAGATTCCAAAGGGGACTGGGTTCTGGGTGGGAGAGGAAGGTGGGAGACTGGGATGGCCGGATTCAGGGGTGGGGAGCGGGTTCTGAAAGAGCTGGGGAGAGTTTCTTGGGCAAGACAAGGGCGGTAGAAGAGGGGGAGGAAGTAAAGACGATTAGGAGGAAATTTAAGAGAGCAGTCTAGGCCTTTGGTGGCCCTAAGAGGGAAAGTCCGTGAGGAGGACAAGCTGGTGGACATGGGAAGGGAAAGCAGGAGAAGGCAACGGTAGGAATGAGGAGGACAAGCCGGCAGAGAGAAGACATTCATTTATGGAACGTGGGACACCCTCCCCAGGCCTTCTGGCTGGTGGTAGCTCCATTTTCCATCCCAAATCTGTCCGAAGTCATCACTCATGTTACTTGGGGGGGAGGGGGGGTCGGGTGGGGACTAGGCTTCATGTGGAGACAACCTCAAGTGCCCCGATTATTCTAATGTGGAGACCATTCCACCACAGACTCTCTCCAGGGAGCCTCTGCTCCTGACAGTCCCCAGCCACTCCCAGTCTTCAGCCAGGAGGCTAGCACCCCCAGTCCACTTCCCCCGCAGGGTCTCCTGGGCTCTCTCCCTGCCCCAGGCCAAGCAGCAACATCTCTCAGGACAAAGGACACCAAGACGCTGGGTGATTTTTGGCAGCAGAGATTGGGAAGGCCAGAGAATGGGAGGGAGGCAAGCTGGGAACCGGGAAGAGCTGGAGCTGGAGTCGGGATTGGGAGCCCTCACTAGCACTCCAAATTTGGGGCGGGGATGGGGTAGTTGTGCCAGCGGGCTGGCTTGAGGCTGAGGGTGGGCCCTGAAGGTGGGATCCCCACCACCACTCAGCCTCCAGAGAAGGAAGGAGATTGGTTATGGAGCAACTGGTAGATTTTGCCTCCTATTTCCCCAGGCCCAGCTCAGCCAAGCTCTAGGAATACCCAGAAGTGCTAAATGGATTCCATGCACCGGGAGCCTGAGCAGGAAGCCTTCCTTGGCCTAGGAATGAATTCCCACTCTTCAGACTCTTGAATCAGCTGGCACTCACTGTATTACCCCAGGCCCACCTTATCCCTCAGGGTTTTCCAGACAACTCCACCCCGCCCATCCGCTGCCCACTGCACCCTAGGAGGACCCCAGCTCCTTCTCCCCACCCCCAACTTTGCTCCAAGACTCCTCCTCTCCCCGAGGTCCCCCCTCCCCATTGCATTTCCTCTCACTCTGCACTGCCCAGCTCAGTCCCCTACTGGGCCCTGGCCCAGGTTCTTCCCAACTCCCTTCCAGGCTAAAACTTCGCCTCCTTTTTTAACCACTAAGGGATCGGCTAGGATGGTGACATGTTGTTGCTTCCCTAAGTCGTGTCTGACTCTGCTACACCTTGGACTGTAGCCCTCCAGGTTCTTCTGTCTGTGGGATTCTCCCGGCAAGGATACTGGAGTGGGTTGCCATTTCCTTCTCTAGGGGATATTCCCATCCCAGGGATGGAACCCGTGTCTCCTGCATTGCAGGCAGATTCTTTACCACTGACCTGGATGGTGATATATCTGAGCCTAAAAGAAAAGGAGAGTGAAAAGAGAAGCCAGGGCCTCTCCCCTCCAGATCCTCCCCAACCTGAGCACCGGATTCAGTGCAGCTTCAGGGAGCATCACACACACCCCACCATCATTGGTCATCCCAGCTCCCCCTCTCTGGCCCCAGCTCCCCACAACCTACTGTTTCCAGGCAACGGCACATAAGGAAAGTGGAGAGAGGGGCCTGGGAGGCCCAGGGAGGGGGAGATGTAACCCAATCCACCCCAGTACCTGAGGGTTTTGGTGGGGGGGCAATGCATGAGAAGGTGACCCATCAAGAAAAGAGGGCAGAGGTTGGGAAACATGGCTCCAGCCAGGAGTCAGCCTAGGAGTTACTCAAGAAAGGTGCATATAATGGGCCCCAGAGTATTGCGTGGGGTGCCCCAAGGGAAACAAAAAGGGGCGCCAGGGGACACGGGAGCAAGGAAAGCTGAGACGCCCCCGCTGGAAGGAAGAGGCACAGAGGTTAGGGCAAGAAACCCTTTGGCTGAAAAGGGCTGAGTTGTCAACGATATGGGAAAGAAAACAGAGAAACGGGTCTTGCCCATACAGAGCTGGAATTCTCTTCCAGTCCTGGAGCTGGGCAGAATGGCAGAGGGGGCCCAGGACCAGAACTCAAGAGTAGAAACGGAGTGGGAGGCCCACAGAGGGAGCAGCCTTGCAGTTCCTCCCACCCTCGCTCCAGCGTTGGTGCTGTCGGCCTCCTGCAGAGCCTTGGCTCCCTCTAGTGCCCGCAGCTCCCCACCACTCGGGCCAGGTAGCCGAGCCTTAGACCGTGGCTCAGTGATTAAAAAAAAAAAAAAAAAAAAAAAATCCTCCTAATGCAGATGTGGGTTCGATCCCTGGGTTGGGAAGATCCCCTGCAGGAGGGCATGGCAACTCATTCCAGTATTCTTGCCTGCAAAATCCCATGGATAGAGGAGCCTGGCAGGCTACAGTCCATGGGGTTACTGAATCAGACACCACTTAGGCACCAAATAACAACAAAGATGGGGCTCATCCTCCCCCTGCCACCAGGTAGTTCCTGCGTTCCTGCCTCAGAGCTGGGGCTCTGCTGGAGCCAAAGTGTGATAGTGGGTCTCCAGTCACCCACTGGCCCCCTGCTCGCAGGCTCACCCAGCCAGGGGCCTGTTGATCACCCCAGGTCCTGAATTTCCAGTGTACTGGAAGATGCCTGTCCTCAGGCCTCTGCAGCTTGCAGGGGGTGCTGCCCAGACAGTGCTGGCCCATCCCAGGAGCTCCAGGACTCAATCTAGGAGAGGCCCTGTACACCGGAGGAGCTCCCGTCCCCAGCTCCATCACCTCTCTGGTCAAGGGCCTTGGTGAATCTTCAGACACTTTGGCTCCCATTCTCCAAAAATGCGCACACACACAATGTTTGATATTTTTAGGAATTCTTGGATCCCAGGCTAAAAATCCTAATTCCCCCTTGGGGAGGGGGAGAGAAGGAAGGCAGGCCAACGAGCTCCCCACCTGGCCAGGGCGTATAGGCAGTGCCATCCTCCTGACCTTATTTGTTGGATTGCTTCCTCTTTCTGTGCCCTCCCAGCTTTTTTTTGGCTGTGCTGTCTTCACTGCTGCTCGGGCTTTTGGGGGGCTACTCTCTATTTGCGGTGTGTGGGCTTCCCTTGTTGTGGAGCACAGGCTCTAGGTAGGCGTGTGAGCTTCAGGAGTCGCGGCTCCCGGGCTCTAGAGCACAGGCTCAGTAGTCGTGGTGCCCTGGGCTTGGTTGCTCTGTGGCACGTGGCATCTTCCTGGATCAAGGATCGAACCCGTGTCTCCTTCACTGGCAGGTGGATTCTTTACCACTGAGCCACCAGGGAAGCCCCCCTCTCAGCTCTGCTATCCAGTTTTACCCACTTCTAGGAGCTCTATCTTCTCTCCCCGCGTGTGGACTAGAGTAAGACTCCTCAGACACAGGAATGCATGGTGACTCAGACTTTAATGGAAGTGTTCATTTCAGTGCCACAGAGGTGCTGGCAGCTGTGAAACATGGCACGGGGGCAGCTGGAGGAAGAATGGGGAAGCTAGGGCTGGGGGGAGAGGGACAGGGGACAAGTCCCCAGGCGCACAGCCCCACTTCTGGCCCAGGAGCCATCACTGAGGCCCCTTTCTGCTACCCTTCCAATTCCAGCAGGACCCTCACTCCAGGCCATCTCAGAACCTACAGTCACGTGAAATACAGACACATGGCTCCCCCTCCAGTCAGGCCAGCTTTCTGGCACCGGAGTTATGGCGAAGTGATTCATTAATAAGATGAATGAAAAATAAATAAATGAATAAATTACACAGTGGAGCCTTAGACCAGGCCTGAGCAGGCAGCCAGCCCTCCGCGGCACTCACACAGCACTGCCCAGTTCCTGCTTCATAAGCAGCCTGGAAACATGTGGTCTCAGCACAAAGCACACACAACACGCGGTGCCTCTACACACCTCAACAACCAACCCAGACGCTCCACACAGACCCCAGTGGGTCTTCTGTGAATCCCCTTACGGTCCTCAGTCCATGGCCGGTTTTCAAGGAGAGAGAAGAGGAAGGAGGGAGAGGTGGAGAGCGCGGAACCCAGAGGGTGGGAGCGCGGAGACGGCAAGGCTAGACCAGCCAAGGCGCAGGACAGAGGGTCAGCCGAGCAGGACCGGAAAGAAGAGGATCCAGGAAGAGGACGGAGTGAGGGGGTTCCAGATCTCCAGGCAGGGAGGGGGCTCACAGCACACTGGGGTTGCGGAAGTTATGGCCCGCGAAGCGAGCTTCGTCCCCTAGTTCTTCTTCGATTCTGAGAGACGCGAGTCAGAAAGGAAACAGTCAGCGAGGCAGAAGGACCCCGCTTCTCTTCCCAGGAGTTCCCCCACCACATCCTCCAAGGCCCTCGCACTACCTGCTCCTGGGGCCTGGCCTGAACGAGGGCATTCCCTGGCTTTCCATGGGCCGTCAGTCAGGCCATCTGTAAACCCATCATTCAAAACCAAATCCTTTCTGGATGTCTACTGTCCTCCAGGCCCTGGGCACTGGAGACAAAACGGTGGACAAACATAGCTTGTGACTCTCTGAGCCCTGGGTTTCCATTCCCTGGGCTCCCTTACCTCATGAGCTGGTTGTACTTAGCCAGACGCTCAGAACGGCACGGGGCGCCAGTCTTGATCTGAAATATCCCAAAAGATAAACAGCTCAGCGGCCACCCCTTCACCCCATGAAGGAGGACTAACGCTCCCTCGAAATTGCCATGATGCCCGAAAACAACCTGGAAGGACAGCAACCTGAGCATAGAACCCCCCAGTTGCACAAAGGGCTCCCTGGGGCTCACCTGGCCTGTGCACAGCCCCACCACCAGGTCAGCGATGAATGTGTCCTCAGTCTCTCCGGAGCGGTGACTCACCATGACCCCCCAGCCATTCTCCTGGGCCAGCCTGCACCTGCATTCCGTGCAGCAGCAGTGAAGCCCAGCCCACACACTCTCCCCAGCCCTGACACTGGTCAAGAAACATCTGGAGGGAAGCTGTCCAGGGTGGGGATGGAGAGAATTGGGGGACATGGAGGGAGGAGAACCAGGAGAGCCGTGAAGGTGACTTGGGGCTCCCTGCCTCCTTCTGCACTTGTGGGCAAGGCTGGGCTGGGGCGCTGGCAGGACGCATCCTGCAGAAACAGGTTGAGTGGGGGAGGGCCCAGAGGCACTCACGCTTGGATGGCTTCAGTGACTGAACCGATCTGGTTGACCTTCAGCAGCAGACAGTTGCAGGCCTTCTCCTCCACCGCCCGCTCGATTCGCTTGGGGTTGGTCACTGTCAGGTCATCACCCACAATCTGGATCCCCACATTGGCTGTGAACTTGGACCAGGCTGCCCAATCGTCCTGGTCAAAGGGGTCCTCAATGGAGACCACTGTTAGGAGAATGGTGAGGGGGCTCTGTGTCAGGTGGGAACACCCCGCTTAGAGTCCCTGCATGGACAGATCAGATGCCCTGGCCAACTCAGCCTCCTCCCCTCTGAAATAAGCCTTCCCTGACCCATTCTTTTTATTTAATATTTGTATAATTAAATTTATTTAATTATACAGTGAAGAATCTGCCTGCAATGCAGGAGACCCAGGCTCCATCCTTGGGTCGGGAAGATACCCTAGAGAAGGAAATGACACCCACTCCAGTATTCTTGCCTGGAGAATTCCATGGACAGAGGAGCCTGGCGGGCTGCACTTCATGGGGTCACAAAGAGTTTGACACGACTGAAGGACTAATACACGCTGCTCTACAATACTGTGTTGGTTTCTGCCAAACATCAACATGAATCAGCCATAGGTATGCCTATGTCCCCTCCCTCTTGAACCTCCCTCCCGCCTTCCTCCCCATCCCACCCCTTAATATTTTATTTATATTTATTTTTTATTTATTTGGCTGCGCCAGGTCTTGGTTGGGCCCCCTGCATTGGGAGCACCTCGTCTTAGCCACTGGATCACTAGGGAAGTTCCCCCTGACTCATTCTTTTTTTTTTTTCTGACTCATTCTTATCTTGACTTTTTCACAAAACCTTTCAAAAAAAACAAGGGTTCAGAAACTTTCCCACAACCTTTCTTTGCATTTTCCTATTTTCTACCAGGAGCCCCTCCTCATGGCTATTTGAAACCTTTCATTCTGCACTTTATGCCTATTTTCTCTTGCTGTGTCTCAAGAAATGGAAACCAACTGCTTCCATTCCAGGGATGAGTCACTAGGAGACCTGGGGAGGGTGGGTGCTTCAGCTCCTCCTCACCCATACAACAGTCCAGCCCCGTTCAGCATCATTTTTGTTTTCTTTTCTTTGCTGAGCTGGTGACTTGCGGGATCTTAGTTCCTGAACCAGGGGTTGAACCCGTGCCCTGGGTAGTGAAAGCACAGAGGCCCTAACCACTGGACAACCAGGGAATTCCCCAGCATCCAGTTTTATCAACTGAACATCCTAAACTGCGCTCGTTCCAGTCATCCTCTCACCACGCCTATGCTGTGCTGTGCTTAGTTGCTCAGCAGTATCTGACTCTTTGTGACCCCATGGACTGCAGCCCCCAGGTTCCTCTGTCCCTGGAATTCTCCACGAAAGAATACTAGGGTGGGTTGCCATATTCTTCTCCAGGGGATCTTCCCAACCCAGGAATGGGACCCAGGGTCTCCCACATTGCAGGCAGATTCTTTCCCGACTGAGCCACCAGGGAAGTCTCACTGTGCCCAGGTCCTTCCAAACGTGCCCCATGACCCCAGCAGCTTCAGAGATCATGACTTTAATCAGGATCCAAAGCAGATGGAACAGGTTCATCATGGGTTCCTGCCCATTCACAGGACACCCAAAGCCCAGCCTCTGCAGGAGACCCCCTTCACCCCATACCTGGTTCTCAGCCTTTTGGACATCTCTACCAAGCACCTGGGTCAGCACTCATCAGGTCCAGAATTGCCCCCAACACACCCCTGCCTGCCCCCTGCCCTCCCCTGGCCACAGCCCTTGCTCTCACCAGGATAGTCCCTGACAAAGTCCTGGTAGAGGGCCCCCAGCTGGTCCCCGGTGATGTATCGGGAAGGATCAGTGGGAGACTTGAAATCCAAGTCATATTTGCCATCGCGGTAAAACTCCGAGGCGGCAACATCCATGCCAATGACGATCTTCTCTGTGTAGCCAGCCTTGTCAATGGCTTCCTTCACCAGTTCCAAGGCTGGGGATGGAGTATAGCAAGGTCATCAGCAGGAACGGTGGCCAAGGAGGAATGAGAGGAAGAAAGAAATTCAGAGCAGAGGTGGAAAGCTGTTGCTGGGGAGAGTTCTGCTTAAGGTTGTTTTGGGGTTATTCCCAGGACTTCGATGAGCAGGCCACCTTCTAGGAAGGCAGGGGAATGGAATTCTGTTAATAACGGTTTGTTTTCTTTTTTAATAGCTATCATTTATTGAGGGCTAACTTTGTCACCTCAGCGCTTTACACTTATGATCTAACGATGCTAAGAGGTAGATACTGTTGTTATTCTTGTTTTACAGATAAGAAAGACAAGCACAGAGACTGTTCAGAGAGCAAGATCACCAGGAAGTAACTCTTCAAGTCAAGGTTCACATCCAGGCAATTTGGCCCCCAAAAGTTAACTCTCAGCCACGACCTGCCTGTATAGTTTCTCTTCACTCTAAGGTTTCTGCCAGGGCAGGGGAAAAATTAGGGATCCTAGAGGCCTAAAATGTTGGGGTGGAGATGGGATAGATTTGGAGTTCGAGGTATCTCATCAAACTAGAATCCATTGTGAGAATGGATCCCACGGGTCACCTGGACCACCTCCCAAAATCCTCTAGGGCTCCCACGGGAACTTGCAGATACTGACACATCTGGCTGGGCAGGTAAAGGTGGTCCTCTTAGGCCTGCACATGAATTTGTTAGGCCCTCTGGTATCCACTCCGAGGACTGGGACCTTGTAGCTCAAGGACCCTCACGCAGCCTCCTGGGGACCCAGTGAAGCATGTGGCCCTTCCTGATGTCTCAGAATGGAGTGAGACAGAGCTGGGAGTGGGGTCTTGGTCTCACCCTCACTGTTCTCCAGGATGTTGGGGGCAAAGCCACCTTCATCCCCCACGTTGGTGGCGTCCTTGCCATACTTGTCCTTGATGACGCCCTTGAGTGTGTGGTAGACCTCTGCACCAAGTCGCATGGCATCCCGGAAGCTCTCAGCCCCCACCGGGAGGATCATGAACTCCTGCATGGCCAGCTTGTTCCCAGCGTGAGAGCCACCATTGATCACGTTGAAGGCCTGGGAGCCACAGTAGGACAGAAAAAGGCACAGAGCTCTTCCCTCTCCACCTCCAGGAGTGTCAACCCAAGAGCCCAAACTTCCCCCAGCTTCCGGACTCAGAACCCTCCATCCCATGGTCCCTGTCCTCTCCCTACAGCTGCCCCAATCACTCTCCTCCCATCGGTCCTCCCAAGGCTTCATGCTTCCTCCCCACCCACCCCTGGAAGAGGCTCGGTGCTCACCGGCACAGGCAGGATGAGGTCTGAGTTCCCAGCCAGCTGGGCAATGTGTCGGTAGAGGGGCAGTTCTCGCTCGGCAGCTCCTGCCTTACACACGGCCAGGGACACACCCAGGATGGCATTGGCCCCAAACTTGGCTGGGAGATTACAGACGAAGGCACTGACCAAACATGTCCCCTTCCCCTTCTAGCCCTCAATTTTTCTTTTTTAATAGCTAGCAGTTATTGAAGGCTAACTACGTCACCTAAGCACTTTACACATGTGATCTCATATACTCCCCCAAAGGAGCCATAAAGGAGACCCCCCAATCCAGCAACACCTCATCCATCCTATCCTGCAGAGAGAGGGGGTAGGTGTGATCAGAAAGGGCAGCGAGCTGCGCTTCTGTAAACATCCCTGAGACCACAGTTTCCAACTCCCCCCTCCTCATGCTGCAGAGTCCTCCCTTCTGTCTTGTGGCTCTCCCTCCCACTGGAGGAGGCTGTGAGAAGGGCTAGTCCTTGGCTCTCCTTCCTTCCTTCCTTCCCAGTCTGCTCCACGCCCCGCCCCCTCCTCCAGCCCCACTTACACTTGTTCTCAGTGCCATCCAAGTCCAGCATCAGGTTGTCCAGCTTCTCCTGTTCTACCACGGACAGACCCTATGAGCAGAGGCCCCATCACCCGGAGCCAGGATGGAGGCTGGGCCCTCAGACGCCGAAGACAGGCACCCCTCCCCCATCCACACACAGGCTCACATCCACCAGGGTTCCCCCAGGCTCCTGTGATAGCAGCCTGTCTGGATTAGGGGACTCAAGCCCCCGAGGGAACGGGGCCCCCTTCCCTTGGTAACCATAACTCCCCAGAGGTGGCCCTTTCTCCCTCTTCATCTCCCTCCCCTAATCCAGGGCTCCTTCAAGAATCCAGTCCCCAGTCCCCAGCAAAGAGCGGGCCTCACTGAGCTGATGAGGACCGGGGCAATGGTGTTATTGATGTGGTCCACGGCCTTCAGGACACCTGGGGAGAGGTGGAGAGGTCAGGCCAGGAGCGACCAGGTAGAGGAAGGCATGCAGGAAGAGGGCTGGGGATGGGCATGAGGCCCCCAGCAGAGACAGGGAGCCCGGAAAAGGCAAAGGGACTCACCTTTGCCCAAGTAACGCTGTTTGTCCCCATCCCTTAGCTCCAGGGCCTCGTAGATACCGGTGGAAGCTCCACTGGGCACCGCAGCCCGGAAAAGACCTGGGAGGGGAATGCCGGGGAAAGAGAATGGAGAGAGAGGACAGGACAGGGACCCGGGATTCCTTCAGCCTTGCAGCTCTGCACGCCTGTGGTACATCCAGCTTGCTCCCCACACTGCTCCTTAACAAACACACACACACACACACACACACACACAGAGGCAGATACACAAGCGGTGGCCTCCTCATCCACCCAGTTGAGGTCCCACACACACAAGGAGGATACCAGAGAAATGGAGCTTTGCAGGCAGCACACATGGTGTACACACAAAGAGCACACACACACGGTGCACACACAGAGAGCACACACACACAGCACACACACGGTGCACACACACAGAGCACACATAATAAACTAGCACACAGAGACTGGCTTATCTCGGCTCCCCTGGACAAGGAAGGTCTGCTCCCAGACTCTAGGCTCCTGAGCCTGGCCCAGCAGGGCACCCCACTGGGAATCCTCCCATCCCAGGCCGGTACACCCAGCCCCGGGGCTGTGGGAAGGTGCCCATTACCTTTGGCAGTGTGGAGATCCACCTCCACCGTGGGATTCCCACGGGAGTCCAGGATTTCCCGGGCCCAAATCTTCTCTATGGACATGATGGCTAGGATCTCCTTGGGTGGCAGGGAAGGAAGGAGAAAGATAAGAGGCTTAGAGGGGTGGAGCCTGAGATCAGTGGGAGGGGCCAGAGGCTGGGAGCGACAGGAAAGAGGTTACTGCAGTGGGTGGGGGGTGGGGAGGAGCTGGGTGCAGTCGCCGACGGTAGAGGGGATCCCCCCGCCCGTAGGGAGAGGAGAAGGTCAATGCAGTGAGGAAGGGGAGGTCACTGCAGTGGAGGGCGGGGTACGATCAAACGACGAGATGGGAGGACACCGCAGGGAGGAGGGGAGAGGCGCGGCAGTGGCTCCCTCGCCCCCTCAGCAGTTCGGCCGCCGGCCGGAGGGGTGTCCCCCGCTCTCCTCGGGGCGGTACGGCCTCCAGGCTTGCACTTCTCCTTTGGCGTCGAGAAGGGCACGGGTCGTCTGGGCAGCGGGGGTGGGGGCTCTCCTCCAGAGCCCCATCCCACCCAAGCTAACACCCAGCCCCACTCCGAGGTCCCAATCTCCCTCCAAACGTGTGTCCCGCCTCTTCCCAAGAGATGTAGACGAGTCAGGGGCGAGGGTCCTCCGTTTCCGGGGTTGCCGTGGGCAGGGAGAAGGAGGGGAGGCCGTGGGGAGGGGCAAGGCTGGGCTGGTCCTTCCTCGGGCCCTGGACAGACTCTCCGCTCCAACCCCCCTTCCCAGTGCGGCGGAGAGCGGCGCTGTAACCGGCGATGAGAAGGCGACGCAGGGGAGGAGGGGCCGTGGGGGTCTCGAGGAAGTCTGGGGATGCTGAGAAAGGGTGAGGGAAGACATCTCCCCGATGCACGTCTAGGGACGTGCCAGGGTAGAAACGCACAGTCCCGGGAGACCCCGAACGCTTATCTTCCACGGAACCGGAGGGGCAGAGGGACACAGGGAGGGGGGCTGGAGAAAGACGCAGTCAGACCCACGCAGGTGCGGAGAGGGCAGGCGCCCGAGTGGCGAGGGGGCGACGGCCTGAAACCGAGAGGAGCGGCCCGGGGAGGCCGGGAAAGGAGGCGCCGGGGAGGCGCGGGTGGCGGAGCAGGTGCGCAGATTGGCGGGGCGAGGGATGCGCGAGGCCCGGGGAGAGAGGCGGGGGCGCGGCGGCGAGGGCAGGGGGCCGGAGGGGCTTCACCTCGGGGCTGCGGACCCAGCCGGTGGCGATGGCGGCGGGGCTGGCAGTGGCGGCGGCGGCGGCGCAGAGAGAGCGGGAGTGGCGGCGACGGCTGCGGCTCCCGGGCGGCGGGCGGCGGGCGGGCGAGGGGAGGCGCCGATAGGGCCGGGCGGGCGCATGTGACCCGGAGCCCCCGATGAGTCAGGAGCCGCCGGCGGAGGCGCACTCAGGAGCGCCGATGGGGGGCCGATGGGACGGGGCGGGGAGGGCTAGAGAAGAGCGACGTGGGAGGGGCTGGAGACCACCCAGGACCTGGCCCCCCACCGCCCACGCGCGCTCAGACCCACACCCAGACCCCCCTGTAAAGTAACAGCCAGCCTCACGCCAGCGATCAGCCAGCAAAGCCCACGGAGGACTCAAGTGTCTCACAAACCGAATCAGACACCAAGGTATCCCAATGTCTCTTTATTGGAAAAGCGACCTGCTCCTCACGCCCAGGCTGCCGCCTCCACACTCCTCCGCAGATTCTTCACGCAGCGCCCAGGGCCCAGCCAGGCCTGGCTCCCTCCAGACCCACCCCCGGGGCTGCTTGCCGCCTAGTCACCGCTGCGCAGACGCCTGTGAGGAGCCTGGGCGGCACGCTGTGATGAATTCCCAGGTCTGGGACGAGAGTGGGCATCTTCTGTCTCCGGATGAGGGGGGGTGTAAGTGTGGGGCGCCCCCTGACTGGGGTCTCCTCAGTTTGGGGGGCCAGCGTTCCCCTGATCACCTGGAGGAAGAAGGTAGAAGCCGAGCTTCTGGCCACCTGTACCCCACCCCCCCCCAACCGGCCACCCGCAAGATGTGTATAAGAGACAGGTCCCGAGCTACCAGACAGGGTTGAGACCTAGGTTTGCTGTTCCAGAAGGAGACACACAACACAGAATAGACCGTGGCACTGAGGGTTCCCCAGGGCGGAACAGATTGGAGCAGGGTTGCCCAGCACCTCTGTCTGCAGCAAATCCAGCCAGTCCATGGAGGCCATGTTTCTAGAGGAACCGGAGTCCCATAGGAGATTCCCCCATGCAAGGCCCCAGGCCTGGCAGCTGGCCTCTGACTCCCACGTTCCCTGGTGAACCCCTCCTGCCTGCACCGGCAGGGGCAACATGGTGGCCGACCTGGGGGAGCTCGCCAAGCTGCGGGACCTACCCAGGCTGCGAGCCTTGGTGCTGCTGGACAATCCATGCACCGATGAGAACGACTACCGCCAGGAGGCCCTGGTGCAGATTCCTCATCTGGAGCGCCTGGACAAGGAATTCTATGAGGAGGAGGAGCGGGCTGAGGCCGAGGAAATCCGGCAGAGGATGAAGGAGGAGCAGGAGCAGGAGGCTGAGGCCGAACCTGAGTTGGAACTGGACCAGTCGTCCACCTAGCAGTTCCCCTGGCCTCCAAAGACAGTAAGGAAGGGGGTGGGAAGGCAGGAAGACCGGCTGAGGAGCTGCTGTAAAGAGGAGGTGGCTGGGGAAGGCAGAGGCAAGGAGAAGACTTGGGGAGACCTGGGTTAGGAGTCTTGGGTGTCTCATGGGGAGGAGAAAGAACCAGAAGGGTCTGGGAGGAGCTGAGAGAGGCAGAGGTGATATATCAGAAAGCCTGAGGAGTAAGCCCGGAGAATGAGGTGGCAGGCAGAGATGAGGGTGTGGCTGGGCAACCACACCTGCCGGAAAGGCTGGGTCAGGGCCTTTGGTGGGTTGTGTTGGAGGCAGCGTCTGAGGACTGGGCCTAGGGAAGGAGGCAGGAGAGGAAAATCCTGTACTAAAGAGCCAAGGCTAAAAATGACAGGACAGGGGCAGAAGGAGGAAAGGAGGGCAGAAGGAGGTGG
>SJYX01016162.1:533980-547642 GCA_006410675.1 Oreotragus oreotragus
TCCCCCCACCCCCCTCACCGCACACCCCGCCTCTGCCCCATTGAAGTGCCAGCTGCCACCCTTCCCTGGGCTCACAGCCTCTGTCTCTTTCCACCTCCTTCTGCCCTCCTTTCCTCCTTCTGCCCCTGTCCTGTCATTTTTAGCCTTGGCTCTTTAGTACAGGATTTTCCTCTCCTGCCTCCTTCCCTAGGCCCAGTCCTCAGACGCTGCCTCCAACACAACCCACCAAAGGCCCTGACCCAGCCTTTCCGGCAGGTGTGGTTGCCCAGCCACACCCTCATCTCTGCCTGCCACCTCATTCTCCGGGCTTACTCCTCAGGCTTTCTGATATATCACCTCTGCCTCTCTCAGCTCCTCCCAGACCCTTCTGGTTCTTTCTCCTCCCCATGAGACACCCAAGACTCCTAACCCAGGTCTCCCCAAGTCTTCTCCTTGCCTCTGCCTTCCCCAGCCACCTCCTCTTTACAGCAGCTCCTCAGCCGGTCTTCCTGCCTTCCCACCCCCTTCCTTACTGTCTTTGGAGGCCAGGGGAACTGCTAGGTGGACGACTGGTCCAGTTCCAACTCAGGTTCGGCCTCAGCCTCCTGCTCCTGCTCCTCCTTCATCCTCTGCCGGATTTCCTCGGCCTCAGCCCGCTCCTCCTCCTCATAGAATTCCTTGTCCAGGCGCTCCAGATGAGGAATCTGCACCAGGGCCTCCTGGCGGTAGTCGTTCTCATCGGTGCATGGATTGTCCAGCAGCACCAAGGCTCGCAGCCTGGGTAGGTCCCGCAGCTTGGCGAGCTCCCCCAGGTCGGCCACCATGTTGCCCCTGCCGGTGCAGGCAGGAGGGGTTCACCAGGGAACGTGGGAGTCAGAGGCCAGCTGCCAGGCCTGGGGCCTTGCATGGGGGAATCTCCTATGGGACTCCGGTTCCTCTAGAAACATGGCCTCCATGGACTGGCTGGATTTGCTGCAGACAGAGGTGCTGGGCAACCCTGCTCCAATCTGTTCCGCCCTGGGGAACCCTCAGTGCCACGGTCTATTCTGTGTTGTGTGTCTCCTTCTGGAACAGCAAACCTAGGTCTCAACCCTGTCTGGTAGCTCGGGACAAGGGAGGACTCTCACTCGTTAGTCGAATCTTCCCTCGTTAGACGGAAGGACAGGCTTCCGTCTAACCAGAGAGGTTAGATGGTGGGACCAGAGCCAGCAGAGAAGAAACTGGGCTCTAAGCTCATGGAGACGGTGCTGTCTGGGTGCTCCCACAGGAAGGAGCCCAAAGAATAAGCTTCCCCCCAAAGCGCCTCATTGTACTGTGCATGCATGCATGCTCAGTTGCTTCAGCTATTCACCCCTCAGTGGTCCCTGAGGGGTAGGTCCTAACCTCAGCTTCATTTTATAGGAAACTTAAGTGTGTGTTAGTCACTCAGTCATGTCCAGCTCTTTGCGACCCCATGAACTGTAGCCCACCAGTCTCCTCTATCCATGGGATATCCCAGGTAAGAATACTGAAGTGGATTGCCGTGCCCTTCTCCAGGGGATCTTCCTGACCCAGGTATCGGACCCGTGCAGACTCTTTACCACCGAGCCACTGGGGAAGCCCCCATTGTACGGTACTCTGTGTTTATGCTCATGCTCTTGGCTCACAGCTTTGTGAAATCGGGCTTTAACGTTTCAGCCCTATCTCAAGGGAGGGGCTGAACCACACACGGTGTTTCTCGTGGGGAGTGTAACATGCATTGTGTGCTGGACTGTCCTTGTTTTCAGGTCTCTGGCCCCAGGGGCTCCTCCCAGTCGCTGAGACAAACCCTCCCTCCTACTTACTTGCAAACACCCCTGGTTAATAGCCACTGAGGAAGGTCCATTATCCATATCTATACCATTAACTGCAGAAGGAAATGGCAACCCACTTCAGTATTCTTGCCTGAGAAATCCCATGGACAGAGGAGCCTGGCAAACTATAGTCCATGGGGTCTCAGCTAAACCAACTTAGCATGCATACCATTGACAGGCAAACAATACGCCCTCCACTGTACCAAGATGGCACAGGTGCCACAGACCAGGGTGGCAGAGCTAATTCTAGGAGTTAGGGCAGAACTCTGGGCTTCAAGGTACAACCACCACTCCTTACTCGGAGACTCTCTTTCCACTGCTGTCCTCGAAGAGGATTTGGCCTTGGTGACTAAGCAAGCAATTTCCTTACATCTTTGCAGGAGCTGCTGCAGTAAAGTCTCACCTGATCCTCAGTGCCTTTCCATCTAGAGATTTCTTCTAATGACTTCCCTTGCCTCAAATCTGAGCACACCTTGTCTTTGAAATCAGTATGGGGCCATCCCTTACAGGGGAGACTCAGGAGAAGAGAGGCTGGAAATCGGAAGGGGAATTGGGGCCTAGGAGATGGAGAAGAGCAGTGAAAACTTACATGGGATGGAGCTACACTGTGAGTTCCTTGAGAACAGGAACCATCTCTGATTCCTTCAGATGGTTCCCAGCACAGCACAAGGCCTGGCATGTAGCACATTCTCAGTATGTGAGTGGAATGAATAGGATTCAGGAGTCTCGGGCTACAAAGGTTCCAGTGCTGCATGCATTTAAGACTGATGCATAAGACAGGAAAGGAGGGATGAAGACGGAGGATGAGGGGAGAATCTGTGAGTGGGCTGGACCTGGGGGACTGGGACCAGAGAAGAACACAGGGTCCAAGGTGGCTCCAGGGGTAGGGGAGGGGTGGGCCTGGAGGGATGCATACCTTAGGTTGAGGTACTGCAATGATTTCATTTCCTTGGAGAAACCACTCAGAGTCTCAATCTGGTTGTCTCGAAGATGCAAGGTAGTGAGATTGCTTAGGTTCTCCAAGCCTTCCACCTTCTTCAACATGTTCTGGGCCTAGACCCAGGATACAGTAGATAGATTGGGAAAGGGGGGCAGGGGGGAAAAGGAAGAGAAATCAGAAAGAGATGTGGCAGGGCTTCCCTGGGAGCTCAGTGGTAAAGACTCTGCCTGCTGGTGCAGGAGACATAGATCAGAGAAGACCCCACATGCTGCAGAGCAAGTAAGCCCACCTGCCACAGCTACTGAGTCTGTGCTCTAGAGCCTGGGAACCACAACGACTGAGCCCAGGCTCCCTAGAGCCTGTGCTCCACGACAAGAGAAGCCACCACAACGAGAAGCCCTTGCACCACAACTAGAGAGCAGCCCCTGCTCGCCGCAACCGGAGTAAAGCAATGACGACCCAGCACAGCCAGTAATGAATTGTGTGTGTGTGTGTGTGTGCACGTGCGCATGCGTGCCACTCAGTTGTGTCTAACTCTTTGAGACCCCATGGACTGTAGCCCACCTGGCTCTTCTGTCTATGGGGATTCTCCAGGCAAGAATACTGGAGTGGGTTGCCATGCCCTTCTCCAGGGGATCTTCCCCATCCAGGGATCAAACCCAGGTTTCCCGCATTGCAGGCAGATTCTTTACTTAGATGTGCAAAACAGCAAATCTAAGAGGTAGAGAGGGTGAGAAAGGGGAGTGGAGGTGAGTAGAGATCCATGTAGATAGTAAAGAATCCAGGAGAAGCTGTCAACCAAGAGAAAGGTTAGCAGTAAACCCTACTATCCAGCCCACCACAGCCACCTCTGATGAAGATGTTTCAACCCACCCCCACTATCCCCCAGCCCAAGAGCCTCACTGCTCCACCAAGGAGACATGGCTTCAGCAGCATTTTTGAATGAAGAAGCTCAAGGGGTTAAAAGACTAGACACAGGACCTTCCCTGGTGGTCCAATGGTTAAGACTCCCAGCACAGGAAACATGGGTTCAAGCCCAGTTTGGGGAACTAAGAGCCACATGCTGCGTGGCCCAGCCCCCTCCCCCCCAAAATTAAAAGACCAGACACCTAAGTGGCCTCCTTAGCCTGATGTCTGTACCTCAGTTATGCACATGGTGTCCCAACCTATATCAAAGCAAACTGTCTCTATGTCATCCACACGTTGTGTATTGTTAGCCCTGTTAATTGGTGAACACCTTGTCTATTTCGATTTTGCATCCTCACAGCATTGGGCACCAAGCAAACGCTTCGTGTTTGGAAATAATGCCAATTATCATAAGGATGATGAGGTTAGTAGGTGAGTCCACTAGAAGCCAGGCTTCCCTGGTGACTCAGTGGTAAAGAATCCACCTGCAGTGCAGAAAGAGGGTTTGATCCCTGGGTCGGGAAGGAGGATATATCCCCTAGGGGAGGACATGGCAACCCCCTCCAGTATTCTTACCTGGAAAATCCCATGGACAGAGGAGCCTGGCTGACTCCTCTGTCCATAGAATTGCAAGAGTCAGACACGACTTGGCAACTAAACCACCTATGAGAAGCTGGTATCCTGGCCCCCAGGACAGTGCCCCTTTTCCAGAACCCACCACCCTGTGACCCAGGGTGCTACCAGGAAGAGGTTCTTCAGCTTAGGGAGGTGGATTCCCAGGGTGCTATTCAGCTGGTTCCCCCGAAGCTCCAGCGTGTGCAGGCTGATCAGTTTTTGGGGATCCAAACCTGTCACCATGTGGATGCGGTTCCCTAAGGAGAAGGAGGGTGTGAAGGGTTCAGAGGGCCACCCCGAGTGTTCAGCAACAGGGCCCCTGCATCATCTTCTCTAATGCCGGGTGGATACAAGGAGGGCCAGCTCCACATGTAACACCCACAGGGCCTGGGGGCGATGGTCTGGTGGTCCAAGGGCCCAAGGGATGTGCCCACCTAAGTCTCTGAGGCATGAATGTGGGGTGCCCCACAGTCCATACAGCTAACTCCCTCTCCTCCTTCAAGTCTTCGCTTAGGTGTCAACTTCCCAGTGACATTTGTCC
The DNA here is from genome assembly GCA_006410675.1 of Oreotragus oreotragus. Lineage (NCBI taxonomy): Eukaryota > Metazoa > Chordata > Mammalia > Artiodactyla > Bovidae > Oreotragus > Oreotragus oreotragus. The sequence continues at coordinate 538,794 of SJYX01016162.1, forward strand.
TAGCCAACCTGTTTGAAATCGCTACCTCCCCCCACCCATTTCCTTTACCCTGATCTATTTTTTCCATTGTACTTTTCTCCTTTTTTTTTTTTTGTTCTTTTTTAGCGCTTATCTCCTTTTAACATGCTTTATAAAAATTTACTTATTTATTGTGATCGTTGGGACTTCCCTGGTGATTCAGTGGTTAAGACTCCACACTTCCACTCAGGGGCACTGGTTCGATCCCTACTTGGGGGACTATGATCCTGAATGCTGCATGGCACCGGCCAAAAAATAAATAAAATTAACTATTGTGATCATCGATGATTGCCTGCCTTCCCCGACTAGAACGTAAGCTATGCAAGAATAGGGAATTTCTTTGTTTTGTTCACTCCTACATCTCCAGCACATAGAACTGTCATTGTGAACCACCACGGGTGTCTGAAGGAGTGAATAATGTAGGTTGCTATGTCGCACAGCCAAGGGCCATGCTGCCCACTGCTATTGGCCCCAGGCAAGGAAGGAATTGTGTGAGGCCCATCCTAAGGCCCCACCTTTGAGATCCAGGCTGGCCAGACGAGGATGAGAGATGCCCTCCGTGTCGGTGATCTGGTTGTAGGCAAAGCTGGCAATCTGCAGGTAGGGCAGTTCGTTCAGCCCGGCACTCTGAAGCTGGTTGCCATCGGCCTTGAGCCAGAGCAGGTGGGTGAGGTAATTGAGTGGGGACAAATCTGTCAAGTGGTTTTCAGAAACATCCACGTATCGCAGATGGATGTAGGAACGCAAGAGATGGATGTCTGTCAGATCCCTAGGAGGTGGTAGAGGCCAGGTCAGGGTTAAGAATCCAGCAAGGGCTGTCAGAGGTGCTAAAGCAGAGGGCAGCGTGAAGATGGCTTAGAGTGGAGAGAAGAGCGACTGACAGATGGGCTAGGCGGGGAGGGGAAGGGGAAGGTAGGTGGGTTCTCAACTCTGAAGGACAAGTGAGAGAGTCCAGCTGGAATCTCCACCCCACCCTATCCCCTTACGGCCTCCAATGCCGCAGGCCAGCTCTGATGCAGGGGGTCACAGCGTCCTGAGAAGTGGACTCTATCCTTCCCTCTTAGCTGGCCCAGGATGACAGAGACCCAAACTCAGCCAAAACATCGATGATGGAGGGTGAGAAAGGAGACTAGGCCCCACAACCTCGGCCCGCTTCTGGTCCCCCATAAACATACCGGTCTTTAATCTCCAGCTTGACATAAGCATGAGCCAGTCCATTACCCGTCTTGCAGAGCAGAGAAAGCCCTTCTTTCATCATGTCCTCTGTGAGGGGTGTGGATATCCACTGCAGGAGGAAGTGGACTCAGGCTTCCCTTTCCAGCCCAACCCCAGCCCTTAAGCCCAGACCCCTCCGTTTCCAAGTTCTCACATCCTCGGACTCCTCTCCCTCCTTCCTGTAGTCCTCCCACTCCTCTGTCTCCTTCTCATCATCTTCCCTTTCCAGATCATCCTGGTCTGGCTCGAAGTCTTCCAGGTCATCTTCATCTGACATTTGTCTTCCCTGCTGAAGGCTCTGGAGTCAGATCAGGCTGGGTCCTCGCCCTGAGAGAAATGATCTCAGTGTTAGCCAATGCTCCCTCCCTCACCTCCATTAATGGGTACCCCTTCCATCACCCTATCACCCCCCCAGATCTCCTGCCAGCCATGCTTCTTTCCTCATCCCTGTGAACACTGCATTTTGACTCCCAACCTCCACTTCATACTTCCCACCAAGGATCCCTTCCCCTTGGATGCTTTCCCAGATCCCCACGACCTTTTCTGCCCCTCTCAGTGGCTCCAACTCCTCCAGCAGCTAGTTGTCCAGCTTCCTGGACTCCCCTTTCGCCAGTTCTTCCCACTTCTGCCTGAAGCCACCTTCTTTTCCAGAATCCCCTACCGATACCTCCCCTCCCCTCCCTTTCCATCCCTGACCCCTGTCCCAGTCCTTTCTTCTAACTCTCCCATCCCACGTTTCCCTGTCCCCTCCTGGACACCAGCCGATCATGCAGGCTCCAACCCTCCCACTCAATCCTCTTTGGCAGAAGGGACACAGACCCTGGTTCTGCTCAACCAGAAGGTGTTGTGGAGAGCTCTGGCCCCGAGAGAGAAGGGCTGTCTGGTAGAGGGCAAGGGAGAAGGAGGCGTTGTATACTGCTGTTATAGCAACGGGGGACCGGGCACTAGGCTCCCGCAGCTGGTAGCCGTTGAGAGGAGCTGCGAATAACCAAACTGAAAATCTGCAGCGAAGCCTGTGGGCCAGTAGTTGCCCGGTGACGAGCCCCTGTTCTCAGTCCTAGGAACCCGGATGGGGCGCGGTAATTGGCCCAGGGCTAAAAAGCCAGTGGGCGTGACTTACTTAGTACACTGAGGGGAGGGGGCAGAGGGCGGGGCTAGCCAGTAAGTCACCTGAAACCTTAAGGAACTAGACTACCTCAATGCAGGAATACTGCGAATTCAAACAGAGAGCTAGAAATACCAACGTCTGGTTCCCTCACCTTCTCATAGGTCCCACCCATTGATTATTTTCAAGTAGACTTTTGGCAGGTGGCTTCATGGAATGGAAGGAGCCCAGGCCCAATGTTATCTTAAGCTCTGTGTTGGAGTCTTGACAGATCTACAATTTACTAGCAATTTACCTAAGACTCCACTTTTCCATCTGTAAAATAGGTTTATGGGTACCAACTGATAGAGATGGAGTAAGAAGAGTATGACTTATGCTGAAGCGGTCTATGGATTGCTGAATCCCATGTGGGACCATTCTATCCTCATCATTTGATGCAAACCTTCTCTGTGATATGAAGGGAGAAAATCCAACAGGAGCCTAGGATAATAATCCTCATCCAACACAGTCATATAAAAATAATCGAGAGATTTCCCTGGTGGTTCAGTGGTTAAGACTCTGCACTTCCACTGCAAGGGGCACAGGTTTGATCCCTGGTTCGGAAACTAAGATCATTAACATCATCATCATCATCATCGACAAGAACCAATACAGCCACACCCAGGCACTCAAGTCTGTGTGACTTGTTGAAGGAGGATTGCAGAGAGAGGTTGAGATGCAACAAATATTTCTGGAGCGCTTGTGCTAGACATCACGTGAGATGCCTTTGCAAGTGCTACTGAATCTCCACCCCAGTCCTGTGAGATAGCTACTTGGGAGAAGAGGAAACTAAGGCTCAGGGAGATGAATATTTATGACACAATTCCTACCTAGGGGGAGGGGGGATGTTATCAATCCTGTAGAATCTGATGTAGATACGGCAAGGTCACAAGGTAAGATGCCATGGGATTGTTAACTTACAGGCTATATAACAGGAAAAGCAGTCTGATGGAGATTGTGGTGAGTTGAAAATCGGGAAATATCACCTCCTGCCCTGTCCTGTTCACTTAGTATCATGGTACTCCTTGTTGTTGTACAACTCTTTGCAACCCCGTGTACTGCAGCACACCAGGCTTCCCTGGCCCTCACCATCTCCCAGAGTTTGCCCATGTTCATGTTAATGGCATCAGTGATGCCATCCAGTCATTTCATCCTCTGATGCCCTCTTCTCCTGCCCTCCATCGTTCCCAGAATCAGAGACTTTTCCAGTGAGTCATCCGTGCACATCCTATGACCAAAATACTGGAGCTTCAGCATCAGTCCTCCCAGTGAGTATTCAGGGTTGATCTCCCTTAAGATTGACTGGTTTGATCTCCCTGCTGTCCAAGGGACTTTCAAGAGTCTTCTCCAGCACCACAGTTTGAAGGCATCAATTCTTAGGTATTCTTCCTTCTTTACGGTCCAGCTCTCAAAACTGTACGTGGCCACTGGGAAGACCATAGCCTTGACTATTTGGACCTTTGTTGGCAGAGTAATGTGTCTGCTTTTCAACATGCTGTCTAGGTCTGTTATCGCTTTCCTGCCAAAAAAGCGATCATCTTCTGATTTCATGGCTGCAGTCACCGACCACAGTGATTTTGGAGCCCAAGAAGAGGACATCTGTCACTACTTCCACCTTTTCCCCTTCTATTTGCCATGAAGTAATGGGGCCGGATGCCATGATCTTAGTTTTTTTAATATTTAGTCTTAAGCTGGCTCTTTCACTCTCCTCCTTCGCCCTCATCAAGAGGCTCTTTAGTCCCTCTTTGCTTTCTAGCATTAGAGTTGTATCATCCGTATATCTGAGGTTGTTGATGTTTCTCCCACCAGCTTCATTCCAGCTTGTAACTCATCCAGCCTGGCATTTCTCAGGATGTGCTCAGCATATAGGTTAAACAAACAGGGTGACAGCAGACAGCCCTGTCGTAATCCTTTCTCGATCGTGAACCAATCAGTTGCTCCACATAGGGTTCTAACTGTTGCTTCTTGACCTGCATACAGATTTCTCAGGAGACAGGTAAGATGGTCTGGTATTCCCACTTCTCTAAGAGCTTTCCACAGTTTGTCATGATCATGGTACTAGCAAGGTTTTAAAGTCAGAGTCACCAGGTTCCAAACTTACTCTACCACTCAATAGCTGGGCGCCTCAGCACATTATATCATTTTATTGAGATTTCATTTTCACATTTATAAAATAAGGATAAACATGGCCACCCCCAAGGAATGCTGGTGTTTAGTTGCTCAATCACGTCAGACTCTACGATCCCATGGACTGTAGCCCTCCACGTTACTCTGTCCATGGGATTTCCCAGGGAAGGATACTGGAGTGGGTTGCCATTTTCTTCTTCATGTGATCTTCCGGACCCAGGGATGAAACCCCTGCCTCCTGCATTGGCAGGTAGATTCTTGACCGCTGAGTCACCAGGGAAGACCCTTTTTGATAATAGCCACTTATCAAATAGCCACAAAATGTTACGCCCGAAGTCCGAGTCCCCAAAACTGAGAGAATAAGACGTCCACAGCAATGCAAAAGCAAAAAGGGGTTTATTGCTAGCTCGAGCTAGGGCTCAAGTCGCATCCAGTGCAGTGGAGTCGAACAAGAGCCCTGAGCCCAGAATTACAGCAGTATTTGTAGGTTTAGAACAAAGACAGGGAGTTGGCAAGGGCGGATTGGCTGCAAGGGTTTCCTGGTATTTACTAATTGGCTAATCTTTATTGGCTGCAAGGGTTTCCTTGCATTTACTAATTGGCTAATCTTTATTGGCTGCAGGGGTTACTTGGCATTTACTAATTGGCTAATCTTCCGAGCATGCGCGGGCTTCCTTGGGGGATGTCTTTTACATCGTTTGTTAGGTCCCAACAAAAATTATTATTTTAATTTGTATTTTTGATTGTCAGTGAGGTTGTTTCTTTTTATTAATATATGTCTATGTATTTGTTTGTATTTATTTTACAGAATTCCTTTTCATGTCCTTTCTCATGCTCCTGAGTCATTCACTAATTTTTAAAATTGCTTTGTAGGAGCTCTTTATGATTTGAATTTTAATTGTGGTGGAAACTGCCAGTTGCTTACCTGATATACATTCTTCTCTTCTTTCTTACTAACAGAACTGTTCTTATGGAGAAGGAAAGGGCAACCCACTACCATCCATGGGGTCGAAAAGAGTCAGATACAACTTAGTGACTAAGCACGCACATCTAACTTATAAACAATACTTGGTCATTGAGAAATAGCCTTACCTGTGTTAAAATATGTAATTCTTCAGGTCTGTGATGTTTGCTTTGCTTAAAATTGATTGGAAAAATGGTTTTAGTCTTTTTGTATTTAATCATAGAAAATGCTTTTTAATGTGTGTAGATATGAAGCACATAACTTAATTCTTTAAATATTGTTTCAATCCAGAATATTTAGGTAATATGGTTGTCATTAATGATAAATCTTGCTGAAATAAGTTACAATTTACTGCCAGTAATAAAACATCATAACAATATTTAAAAAAAGAACTGCTCTTAAATAGTTTCTATAAATGAAGTTTTACAACATGCAGTTCTTCGTGTTTGGCTTCTTTCATCCATGTTTTCAAGATTCATCTGTATTATAGCTCATATCAGTACTTCAGCCCTCTTAAGTGCTGAACAGTATTCTATTGTATATCTGGTTTATACCAGATTTTACTGTATTTCTTCATTCATCAGTCGATAGACATGTCCTTTCAATTTTTTGGCTATTATGAATAATGCTACTATGAACATTCATGTAGAAATTTTTGTGTAGCTGTATATTTTCCTTTTTCTTAGTTATATACCTAAATAATATTAATACAAAAATAATACTGAGTATCAAAATATTGAACTCTATGGATGTGAGAATTGGACTATAAAGAAAGCTGAGGGTCAAAAAATTGATGCTTTTGAACTGTGGTGTTGGAGAAGACTCTTGAGAGTCCCTTGGACTGCAAGGAGATCCAACAAGTCTATCCTAAAGGAAATCAGTCCTGAATATTCTTTGGAAGGACTGATGCTGAAGCTGAAACTCCAATTCTTTGGCCACCTGATTCAAAGAACTGACTCATTTGAAAAGACTCTGATGCTGGGAAAGATTGAAGGTGGGAGGAGAAGGGGACAACAGAGGATGAGATGGTTGGATGGGCATCACCGACACAATGGACATGAGTTTGAGTAAATTCCAGGAGTTGGTGATGGACAGGGAGGCCTGGTGTGCTGCAGTCCATGGGGTCGCAAAGAGCTGGACACGACTGAGCGACTGAACTGAACTGATGCTGAAATTAATGGATTCAAAAGGAGGACATGATTCTTTGCCACATTAAATATTCATTTATTCATTAAATATTTACAGTTTTGGACTTCCCTGGTGGTCCACTGGTTAAGAATCTGCCTGCCAATGCAAGGGACATGGGTTCAACCCCTGGTCCAGGAAGATTCCACATGCTGCTGGGCAACTAAGCCCATGTACCACAACTACTGAGCCGGTGCTCTAGAACTGGAGAGCCACGACAAGAGAGCAGCCCCACTTGCCACAACTAGAGAAAGCCTGAGTGCAACAAGAAGGACCTGGTGAGGCCAATAATAAATAATTTTTAAAAATTTTTAATATTTATAGTGTCAATATATCCATTCATTTATTCAAATATCTATATTGAATGCTTACTATGTATCAGGCATTTTGCTAGGAGCCTGAAATAAAATGTTACATGAAAATCCCCAGGAAGAAACTATTTTCATTTGAAAAATCTATTACAAATAGAACTGGACCTCAGATATTTTAGCTTAGTTTGTCGGCAGCTTTTTTGCTATAAGTGGAATTGTAAGTGGATCGTATGTTAACTCTATATTTAACCTTTTGAGGAACTTGCCAGGCTTTTTCCAAAGTAGCTGCTCTACATTACACTTCCACCAGCAGTTTTTGAGGGTTCTAATTTCTCCATATCTTTCCAACATTTGTTATTATTTGTTATTATTTGTTTTTGTTTTTTTTTATTGTTTTTTATATTGCTTTTTTTCTTTTATATTATTTGGTTTTGATTATAGCTATCCTAGTGGATGTGAAGTGGTATTTCATTGTGGTTTTGATTTGCATTTCCCTGATGACTAAAGATGTTAAGCATCTTCCACAAAAGTGGGAAGCAGACTATAATACTGAAAATATTATGAAGCTATCATACCAGCTCTGAACTGTGTATCTCCAGACTTAGTTTTTAAATATTTATTTATATTTATTTATTTGGATGAGCCAGGTCTTGGTGGTGGTAGGCAGGATCTTCCATCTTCGTTGTGGGATGCAAGATCTTTGGTTGTGGCATGCAGACTCTTAGTTACAGCATGTAGAATCTGGTTTCCTGGCCAGGAATTGAATTTGGGCCCCCTGCATGGGGAGCACAGAGTTTTAGTAATAAGATCACCATGGAAGTCCCCAGACTTATTTTTTATATGAGAGAAAAATTGATAAGCCACTGGATTTGGAAGATCTACGTTGCACTTCTTTCCCCCTCCCCCACTTTGGCTGAGCCACGTGGCTTGCCGGACTTTAGTAGCTTGTGCTTAGACACTCAATTGTGTCTGACGGTGCAACCCAATGAACTGTGGCCCGTAAAGTCTCCTCTATCTGGGATTCTCCAGGCAAGAATACTGGAGTGGGTTCCCATTTTCTTCTCCAGGGACTCTTCCCAACCCAGGGATCAAACCCAGGTCTCCTACATTGCAGGTGGATTCTTTACCATCTGAGCTACCAGGGAATTTATTTTATTTTCTAAAATCAATTTATTTATTTTAATTGGAGGCTAATTACTTCACAATCAGTTCAGGTCAGTCGCTCAGTCATGTCCGATTCTTTGCAACCCCATGAACCACAGCATGCCAGACCTCCCTGTCCATCACCAACTCTCAGAGTCCACCCAAACTCATGTCCATTGAGTTGGTGATGCTATTCAACCATCTCATCCTCTGTCATCCCCTTCTCCTCCCACCCTCAATCTTTCCCAGCATCAGGGTCTTTTCAAATGAGTCTCAGTTCTTCACATCAGATGGCCAAAATATTGGAGTTTCAGCTTCAACATCAGTCCTTCCAATGAACACCCAGGACTGATCTCCTTTAGAATGGACTGGTTGGACCTCCTTGGAGTCCAAGGGACTCTCAAGAGTCTTCTCCAACATCACAGTTCAAAAGTATCAATTCCTTGGCGCTCAGCTTTCTTTATAGTCCAACTCTCACATCCATACTTGACTACTGGAAAAACCATAGCTTTGACTAGACGGACCTTTGTGGACAAAGTAATGTCTCTGCTTTTTAATATGCTGTCTAGGTTGGTCATAATTTTCCTTCCAAGGAGTAAGCATCTTTTAATTTCATGGCTGCAATCACAATCTGCAGTGATTTTGGAGCCCCAAAAAATAAAGTCAGCCACTGTTTACACTGTTTCCCAATCTATTTGCCATGAAGTGATGGGACCAGATGCCATAATCTTTGTTTATGAAT
>SJYX01016162.1:550627-564210 GCA_006410675.1 Oreotragus oreotragus
TTCAATTTAAGTCTGAATTTGGCAATAAGGAGTTCATGATCTGAGCCACAGTCAGCTCCTGGTTTTTTTTTTTTTTTTTTGGCTGACTGTATAGAGCTCCATCTTTGGCTGCAAATAATATAATCAATCTGATTTCAGTGTTGACCATCTGGTGATCTCCATGTGTAAAGTCTTCTCTTGTGTTGTTGGAAGAGGGTGTTTGCTATGACCAGTGTGTTCTCTTGGCAAAACTCTATTAGCCTTTGCCCTGCTTCATTCTGTACTCCAAGGCCAAATTTGCCTGTTACCCCAGGTGTTTCTTGACTTCTTACTTTTGCATTCCAGTCCCCTATAATGAAAAGGACATCTTTTTTGGGTGTTACTTCTAAAAGGTCTTATAGGTCTTCATAGAACCGTTCAACCTCAGCTTCTTCAGAGTTACTGGTTGGGGCACAGACTTGGATTGCCTTGGAAACGAACAGAGATCATTCTGTTGTTTTTGAGATTGCATCCAAGTACTGCATTTCAGACTCTTGTTGACTATAATGGCTACTCCATTTCTTCTAAGGGATTCCTGCCCAAAGTAGTAGATATAATGATCATCTAAGTTAAATTCACCCATTCCAGTCCATCTTAGTTCGCTGATTCCTAGAATGTCGACATCCACTCTTGCCATCTCCTGTTTGACCACTTCCAATTTGCCCTGATTCATGGACCTAACATTCCAGGTTCCTATGCAATATTGCTCTTTACAGCATCAGACCTTGCTTCTAACACCAGCTCTATCCACAACTGGTTGTTTTTGCTTTGGCTCCATCCCTTCATTCTTTCTGGAGTTATTTCTCCACTGATTTCCAGTAGCATATTGGGCACCTACCGACCTGGGGAGTTCATCTTTCAGTGTCCTATCATTTTGCCTTTTCATCCTGTTCATGGGGTTCTCAAAGCAAGAATACTGAAGTGGTTTGCCATTCCCTTCTGCAGTGGACCACACTCTGTCAGACCTTTCCACCATTACCCATCCATCTTGGGTGGCCGCACACAGCATGGCTTAGTTTCATTAAGTTAGACAAACTGTCATCTGTGTGAGCAGATTGGCTAGTTGTCTGTGATTGTGGTTTCAGTCTGTCTGCCCTCTGATGACCTCTTGCATCACCTACTGTCTTACTTGGGTTTCTCTTACCTTGGACGTGGGGTATCTCTTCACATGCTCCAGCAGTGCAGCCGATGCTCCTTACCTTGGATACTTTACAATATTGTAGTGGTTTTTGCCATATGAATCAGCCATGGGTGTACATGTGTTCCCCATCCTGAACACCCCTCCCACCTCCCTTCCCATCCCATCCCTCAGGGTCATAATCTTTTCATGTGTTTGTTAGCCATCTGTATGTCTTCTTTGTAGAAATGTCTGTTTAGTTCTTTGGCCCCATTTTTTGGTTGGGTCGTTTATTTTTCATACTAGGGAATTTATTATATCAGTTTCTGTGAATCAGGAATCTAAAACTATCTTAGCTGAGGCTACAGTTATCCAGTGGATGGACTGAGGCTGGAGATGGTTCAGTGACATGGCTGTTGGAGGGACTGTTTCTTACCACATGGACTTCTTCATAGGATGTCCCCACAGGCAACTGGCTTCCCCCAAGAGAGGAAGAGACTAAGATGGAAGCCCTAATACCAAAACACACACATCGCTTCCACTTTATTCTATTTTCAGCATCTAGTCACTAAGTCTAGGCCACACTCAAGTAGAGAGGAAATAGGCTCTACTCCATGAAGCGAAGAATATCAAAGAATTGGTGGGCATGTATTAAAACCAACATGCAGATACATTAACTTTTTGTTCTTTATAAATACTGAAAATGTTTTCCTTTTCACTTTGTTTATACAGCATGTCACCTTAAAGAAATAATTAATCCTACCCTTACCTACTGATTTGAAATGCCATTTATATACATATAAAATCCTGGATGATTATTTTCCATTGACCCATATGTAATATATTCAATATATAGCTATTTCTGCTCTAGTGACACACTGCCATAACTATTGATTTTTCTCTATATATAATTGATCCTATCTTATTAGTTCTAATAACTAAAAAGTCTACCTTTTGCAGGTGTGTTTCCCATTTTTCACGTGTGTTTCCCATTTTTCACATTCAAATTATATTCTAAAAACAAAATAACATCTACAGCTATGATGTTCAGGTAAATCTTTAACAACAGGCTCTCCAGGGAGAACAAAATGCCCTACTTTTTAACATGTACTGATTTTTCTCCTATAAATACTGATTTTAAGCTAGCAACTCGCAATGTGATGTTTCCTCCATACAGATATAATCGAGATAAATAATTTCAGAGCATAAATAATAATAAAACAGTTAAGGGATGAATTGTGTATCACCAAATTCATAGGTTGAAACCCTGCCCCCAGTACCTCAGCATGTGACTCTATTGGGGATTGGGCCTTAAAAGAGACGATTAAGTTAAAATGAGACCACTAGGGTGGGCCCAAATCCAATCTGACTGGAATCAGCCTAAGAAGAGGATATTTGAACACAGGAGGCAGGCACACAGAGAAAAGGACAGTGTGAGGATATAGAGACAGGCAGCCACCTACAAACTAAGGACAGGCCTCCCAGGAAACCAAACCTGTTGACACCTTGCTCTTGCATTGCCCCTGAATTGTGAGAAAATAAATTTTGTCACTTAAACTACTTAAGCCTTTTGTTATGGCAGTCCTAGCAAACTACAAAAGGTAGTACAATAATTAGATTGTGATGAGTTTTCAGTACTTTTTAAAATTTTTCTTTAAATTATGCTTGCACTTTTTTTTTTTTTTTATGTGTGACCACACAGCACAGCGTGAGGGTTCTTGGTTCCTGGACTAGGAGTCAAACCCTGGCTCCTTGCAGTGAAATCTCAGAGTCCTAACCACTGGACCACCAGAGAAGTCAACAATTTTACGTTCCTAAGTAACTTTTTTGAAGAAACTTTTAAATTTTTCTTTATTTGCTGTCTTAAGCCAGGCTTGTGCACAGCATGCAGGATCCTAATTCCCTGACCAGGAAATTGAACCTGTGCAACCTGCACTGGGACCACAGAGCCCATCCACTGGACCGCCAGGGATGTCCCCAGAACTAATAGTAAATGTGCTTTTCAAAAGTAATTAAGGACATCCCCCTCTGTTCCTCCCTCCACTTTAAGAATCCCTGACGAGGCATAAAGGAAGGACCAGCCAGCGGGTATCCTCACTTATGAGTCACTGGAAAGTGGAGGCTTTAAAGGACATAAAGGCGAAGAAAAACTAGACAAACTTGAGCCAGTTTTTTAAAAAATTACCAATGATAAACGGGCATTGACTTGGCAAGCAAGACTTTTAATGACAGGCTGATGTAGGCTTGCGGAGTTTGAGAGAGTGGTTTTTATAACAGGCGAGCTCCTTTAGGCTGCAGTTTTTAGCATAACCTGGCTATCTGCGACTTGTGGCCTCGCACCTCCCAGGTGAAGGTCACAGACTCTCCTGTGGTGAGGATCCCTAGATAGAGCGACACTGACCACAGGAAGGAGAGAGATGGCGAGGTAAGGACAGTTTCTTGAGGGAGAGGAAGGGAGCCCTTTATAGGTACGGAAACTCCGGGTGTTAGCCTCGATAAGCGGATCTGCGGAGGCACCAGCTCCTTTTTACTCCCCTCTGAAGCTCAAAGGTACAGCCGCGGCTTAAAAGCTCTCGGTTCCGCCCTGTGGCCTTTGTTCCGGCGCTTCATGTTCCAGAGTCAAACGCCTGAGGGATGTGGGCGGGGGCGGGAGCTGCAAAGCAGCACACTGGGGGCGGGCTGAGCGGAGACCGCGTCACCGCTGCGGCCGCTAGGGGGCGCGCGAGCCCCTGCAGCCGCCCGGCCCCCGCGCCTGCGCAGATAGCCACGTACGTGACCGCCGCCCGCGGGAGGCCGCGCCCCCGCGTGTTACATAACCCGTGTCCTGGCGGCGGCGGGGGTGGCGCGTCTGGCTCGGCGAGCTGGGAGCGTTACCAGCAATCGCCATTTGGTCACCACCCTTGGGTTTGGCGCAGTGGCTTTTCACTTTTTGAATCCCGACGCTGTCATTTACCAGCTCTAGTCACAGACAAGTCGGTTAGCCTTTCCGAGCCCCAGTGTATGAGCCTGTAAACACTGGGCCATCTTAGTTGTGTGGATTAAATGAGAGGTGATGGGGTTGCATCAGGCACACTTAAAGTGAGCTCAACAGTTCTCAGGGCTTTCCTGGGGGCGCAGCGGTGAAGAATCCACCTGCCAGTGTGGAAGGCAGGTTCCATCCTTGGGTGGGGAAGCTTCCCCTGGAGGAGGAAATGGCAACTCACCGCAGTACTCTTGCGTGGAGAATTCCATGGACCGAGGAGCCTGGTGGGCAACAGTCCAAAGCGTCGCAAAGACTTGAACACGACTGAGCACGGGAGTCTCCACACAAACACACCAATTCTCAGATTAAATAGGATGGCAGGTCTCCAGGTACTGCTCCCCACCAACGGTGGGACTGGACGCTGCCCCTGGCCCTGGGCCTGAGCCTGACTGCGGTTCTAGTGTTTTGCTTTTCAAACTAGTGTTTTAAGCTGCCTCTTTTCCGTATAACACGACCCACCTGAAGGCAATCTAACAGTTTCATCTGGCGCCCACCCAAAGAAGCAGCAGTCCCTTCCCGCGCTGGGAGGAAAACAGGCTTACTCAGCGAGGGGCATCTCCAACGTGGTTCAGGAGTATGACCTCAAGAAATCGCACATGCAATTGAGATTCAATAGATGTGTGAAGCCAGGTCATCAGGTTCTCCTGTAACTGTTACAGGGACAGCAAAATAACGTGTGAATCTTAAATCAGGAATGAGAACACACTAAACTTATTCCTGGAAGAAATGAAGCAGAAATAGGTGCCTCACAATGGCCATACATGGCAGAAAAGGAAAAAGAAAAACTTAGTCTTGTCATAGTTCACACTTCAGCCAGACAAGAGGGCGTTGGGATGGAAGGATTTCACAAATAGCCAAGGATGACATAACAGGTTTAGAAACCAGATGTGTTTGAACCGTTTATGAGGCTGTATCTGTGGTGGAACCTACCCAGGACTATTAAGAAGTATTGGCCAAAGCACTGTCCTCCAGAATATAGCGAGGTTGGTATCTTCTGAGGGGGACTTGCCCGACTGCTTTTATGTTTCCAAACTAGAAGCCCAAGACCCTGGTTTAAAAGTAAGGAAAGACTGTGGGGGCTTCTTGGTGCCTCAGTGGTAAAGAATTCACCTGCAACGCAGGAGAGTCGGGTAATCCCTGGGTCAGGAAGATTTCCGGGAGACAGAAATGGCAACCTGCTCCAGTATTCTTGCCTGGGGAATCCCATGGATAAAGAAGGCTACCATCCACGGGGTCTCAAAGAGTCAGACACGACTGAACAACAACAAAATGAGCTCGTGACCACCTCTTCCACCTCCTTTCCTGGAAGTGAAGTATTGTATTCAATAATAAGTATTCCTTCACTGGCAGTGAAGCAGTGTGTTTAATAAAGCCAGAGAGTTTACAAATCCCAGTGTCCTTAAAAAAAATTTTTTTTTTCTTCTGTACTCCAACATTTCAAATGCAAAGTCCTGGGTAGCTGCAGTATTTTTCTTGATTTGCTTTTACAGTTTACATCCTAGAAGCTAAGTTGGACATCAGAGAGAAAGGCCTTGGCTTTGTCATTGCCGCTCACAGGCAGCAATACCACTCTGCAGTCCCACCCACTTTATGAATGTGCTCATAAAGGCGTTGAAGTCTTCCTCCCCCTAACATCACCCCATCCTCCGTTCTGCTGTAAGCAAGAAGTTCTGTTTCAAAGTCACATGCATGAGGCTGAGGTTCCTCCTTGAGAGCCAGGGAGAGCTGATCCTGGGCTTAATGTGGTCATGAGTTGAACGATTTGAAGATGCTCCAATATTTCCGGTTGCATCCTTTATATTAAGCAGGCATGGAAACAAACCTCAAACAGTTCTTGCATGTTGGGAAGAATGTGTTTGGAACTTTAAGGGTTTTCTGTTGACAAGTGAAACTCACTGAGTGGCCTTGCAGGTGGATCGTGGTGGCTCTATGGGAGAAACTGAAATACATGAAGAACAGAAACCAGTAATAAAAAGCTGAGGAACTGATAAAGAGAAGGAACCGAACAGCTCAAATTTTCATAAACTTGTTAAAGCGTTCCATGCTGTAAATACCTGAACGATTTCATTTCTGAACAAAATCCCTCTGTGGCAAGAAACCTGAAAATTACATGTGGTTAAACTATACATTGTAATTCCTTGTAACCCAACAATTCTGCACATAAGTATGCCCCCAACAAAAATGAGCTGCCTAGGTCCATCTAAAGACTCCTGATAACTGTACACAGTAGCTAAAAATGTTGTGGTATATCCATACAACATGTGTATGCCCTGTGCTCAGTTGTGTCTGACTCTTTGTGACCCCATGGACTGTAAGCCGCCAGGCTCTTCTCTCCATGGAGTTTTCCAGGCAAGATTACTGGAGTAGGTTGCCATTTTCTCCTCCAGGGGATCTTCCCGACCCAAGTCTCCTGTGTCTCCTGCATTATCCGGTGGACTCTACTTGCTGAGCCATCAGGGAAGCCCACGCTTACAATGGAATACTCAAACAACTATAATTTCATGCAACAACATGGATGACTCTCACAGACATAATGTTGAGAAGAAAACAGGTCAGACACAAAAGAATACAAAGAATACATACTGTATTGTTTCATTTGCAAAAAATCGATGAAGTCAGTCAGTCAGTTCAGTTGCTCAGTCGTGTTCGACTCTGCCACCCCATGGACTGCAGCACACCAGGCTTCTCTGTCCATCACCAACTCCCAGAGCTTACTCAAACTCATGTCCATTGAGTTGGTGATGCCATCCAACCATCTCATTCTCTGTCATTCCCTTTTCCTCCTGCCCTCAATCTTTCCCAGCATCAGGGTCTTTTCAAATGAGTCAGCTCTTCACATTGGGTGGCCAAAGTATCGAGGAAGAGGTAAAGCTAATCTATAGAGCTCAAGTAGGAGGTACCTTTAGGGGTGTTGTGTCAGGGCAAGAAGGAGCTGTCTGGAATGCTGGACATTTTCTTCATCTTTTTGCTGTATATAAATATGTAAAATTCCCTGAGCAGTTCCAGGTTAGTGTACTTTGTATATGTTACATTTCAGTTTAAAAAAAAGTTAAAATTACTTGTAGCGCTGTGGGATATTTGAGCTATTACCAGCAAACTGAGCAGTTCAAGAGTCAGCAGGAACAATTGGTGAAGAAACATTGAAACCACCAACAGCTGAGCAGGTGCAGCTTCTCAAACTGAGCTAGAGTTGGCCTTGGATTAGGCTTGGTATCTGTCCTCCAAGACATATCTTTATTTTTGTTGTCACACTGGCAAGAATATCCAGGTTGGGTGGATGACAAGTGTTCAGGTTCACATCTTTCTTTTTCATTCTTTCTGTTTATAATTTTTATTTTTCTTCTTTTTAAAATATTTATTTGGCAGCGTTATCTTAGTTGAAGCATACTGGATCTCTGTTGCATCGTGTGGGATCTTTCTGTTTAATATGTGTTCTTTCTCTTTAATTATAGTACTATAAAGGGCTTTTCTGATGGTCCAGTGGTGAAGACTCCATGCTTCCAGTGCAGGGGGTGTGGGATTGATCCCTTGTCGGAGAACTAAGAGCCCACATGGGGCATGGCAGAAAGAGAAGAGAAAAGAAAATTATATTCTGTATATCATTGTATATGTACTGCCCTGTATTGTATTTTACATGAAGCTAACATATGCTGCAAAGAGTCTGACACAACTGAGCAACTTAGCGACTGAACAACATCTGCTGTACCTAATAGATGGGGTAAGGGATTTTCAAGGGTAATTTTAACCATGAGATGTAATTGGCCCTTTCCTTCTCTACCCCCTAAAAACGTGAAGCGTGTAGCACAGTGTCTGGCATCCAGGAAGGACCTTCAGCCTGGGGGGAGACCCCCACCTCCTACCGCACACACGTGCTCTCTCACTAAAGCTGCCAGTGACCGAAACATTGTGTATGTAATCAGACTTGAATTGTCTGCTGTGCTGTGTCCTCCTTGTCTTCTTACTCTGCACGCCCTCTCCAGGGCCCCTCTTGATTCTCGGAGTTCAACTCCTGGCTGACACACTTCCCAAATTTATATCTCTAGTCCAGGCTTCTCACTACCCCACCTCCCATCCCCAGGCCTGCCATTTGCTCTTTTCCAGACTTGCCAACGTCAAGCATGTTCTGGATGGTTCCACCGAGTTGTTCCGGCACCTCAAAAACCCGTCCTAAAGTGAGCCCGCCACCTGTTTCTCCCACCCTCCTGCCCGGTCCCCAATGGCTCCTCTTTCTGTCATCGCCACCTTCACTTGTGGCACCACCTTCTAAGAAAGTTTTCCCAGCCAGAAACCCCACTTTTGGATTTTCCTGGTGGTGTAGTGGTTAAGTATCCATCTTGCAATGAAGGGGAAATAGGTTCCCCTAGTCTGGGAACTAAGACCCCACATGCCTCACAGCAACAAAATTCTTGCGCAGCAACTACTGAGTGTAAGGAGAGCGTGGAGAAAAAGAGAGCGACCGGGCATTCAGGCAGAGAAAGGTTTATTATAGAAGAGAGAAATGACTGGCTTTAGAGAGAAGCCAGTGCCCGCCCTTTACAGCCAACACTTATACCCTATTGGTGGGAAACTCTGCCCTGAAGGGAGGGGGCCTTAGTTCATCTTTAGCCCACAGCTGGGGTCTTGTGATCACGTAGTCTGAGGGTCTCACAGCTGGGTGGTCACGTCATCTTGAGAAACTGGCACCAGCAGGGAAAAACAGGGTATCGCCTTAAGGAAAAAACAGGATGCCACCAAGGCAATGTGGCCACTGTGACTTCATCCCTTTGTCAGGTCACCACAATGGGCCATTTTAATTTTTTTTTATTTATTTATTTTTTTAATTTTTTTTGGAAATATACATTCAATTTTATTTCATTAGAAAAACTTATTTAAGCCACATGGTGGCCAAATACCCTTGTCCCAAGCAGGCGCAATGGGCCATTTTTAAACTATACCCTATGAGCCCCTTGTGGACCCTAACACTGAGCCCACAAGCTCTAGAGCTGATGCACCACAACAAGAGACACCCCACCCATGAGGTCAAAATGAAAAAAGGAAACCTCCCTTTCTCTGTTTCCTCCTCCTGGCCCTAGCATCTAATCAGTCACCAGATCTTGCCGTTTCATCAGTGTTTCTTGAATTCTTTTCTTTCTTATTTCAACTGCCCTATTCCAGGCTGTCAACGCTTTGTCACCTGGGCCACTGGAACCAATCTTCTTGCTCCCATCTGTTTCCCTTGAAGCCTGCTTTCCATTGCTGCCAGGGTGATCTTTCTAAAAGGAGTTTTCCACCACGTTCCTCCCCAGTTTCTTCCTTATGTGGCTCCCCATTACCCATCTGTCCTACCAGGTAACGTTTTCATTCTTAGGCCTCCTGATCTCACACCCACTTCCCTAGGCTTGTGTCTCAAGCTTCCGTTCTTGCTACAGAAACCCTGAAATCTTCCAAGCGCTACTGCTTCTGTTTGGTTTTTTGGTTGCGCTGGGTCTTCATCACAGGGCTCGGGTTCCTCATTGCAGTGACTGCTCTTGTGGAGCACAGGCTCTAGACACGTGGGCCTCCGTGGTTGTGACAAAGAGGCTAAGTTGCTCCATGGCATGTGAAATCTTCCAGGACCTGGGATGGAAGCCAAGTCCCCTGCACTGGCAGGGAGAGTCTTATGTACTATACC
This sequence comes from Oreotragus oreotragus, assembly GCA_006410675.1. Lineage (NCBI taxonomy): Eukaryota > Metazoa > Chordata > Mammalia > Artiodactyla > Bovidae > Oreotragus > Oreotragus oreotragus. The sequence continues at coordinate 560,435 of SJYX01016162.1, forward strand.
ACCAGGTTAAGTCCTGTTTTGTTTTGTTGTTGTTGTTGTTGTTGTTTTTATGTTGACCACTCAGTCTGAATGTCTTCATAATGCAGTGACTCTAATCCAATCTCTGTCCTGCAGAACCGCTTGTCAGATAAATTCCTTGTCTTTTTTGACCACCCTGTGTGGCATGAAGGATCTTAGTTTCCTAGCCGGGGATCGAATCTATGCCCCCTGCAGTGGAAGCATGAAGTCTTAACCACTGGACAGCCAGGGAAATCTCCTCCTGTCATTCTTAAAGATTCAATCCACTGTCATCTCCTCCAGGACACTTTCCTTTCTGAACTTCTTGATCCCTGGTTAGCAGTCCTATCCTTTTTACTCCCCTAGTACCTTCTAGATACCAGAATTTTATCTAACACATGATAAACTGTTTTATAAATGTTCTTGTAACTTCCTTGAGGATTCACTGCTTAGTCCTTAGTGCTCAGCACACATGATTACATTTGAACCAGAAATTGTTCTAAGTACTTTACTGAATAATCTCACTGAATCCTCGCTAGAGCCTATGCAGTAGATAAACCAATAGTATCTCCATTTTACAGAGAGAGAAACAGGCACGAGGAAGTTAGTATTGGCCCAAGGTCCCCTTCCTACCAGCCTTCAGGCATCACATCCAGGCAGCCTGGCTCCACAGCAGGTATTGCCACTATCTTATATTGTGCTAAGTCGCTCAGCTGTGTCCAGCTCTTTTCAATCCCATGGACAGTAGCCCTCCAGGTGCCTCTGTCCATGGGGATCTCCCTGGCAAGAATACTAGAGTGGGTTGTCGTTTCCTCCTGCAGGGAATCTTCCCAATTCAGGGATCAGATTGGAGTTTCCCTCATTGAGAAATTATTTACTGCTGAGCCACGGATATTGGATCTCTATAAAATGGGCATTTGGGACTTCCCTGGTTGCCCAGTGGTTAAGAATCCGCCTTGCAATGCAAGGGACGCAGGTCCGATCCCTAGTTAGGAAACTAATATCCCACATGTCTCAGAGCAAATAAGCCCATGCGATGCAACTAGAGAATCTGTGCGCTGCAATGAAAGATTTCTCATAATGCATCTAAGACCTGATGCAGTCAAATAAATATTTTTAAAAAGATAAAATGGGCCCTTAGTAAATGTTATGGAAACAGAAATAGCTATGCTTAGTTGAGTGCATACTACTAGCAGACTTTGCCTGGATTATCTCAACCCTGTGAAGTAAGCACCATCATTATTCCCATATCACATAAGAGAAAACAGCTCCGGAGAAGTTTGGCAACCTCTCCAAGGTCACAGAGTTAAGTAGTGCGGTAGCTTCACGCACAAGCAAAGGTCTTAACCACTGCACTACCAGATGAGGCCACTAGCTCAGCAATGGATTCATGTGAAGGGTGATGCATGCAGACTTCTGACACCTGCCACTCAGAGCCAGAAACTCAGATTTCAGAACCCCAGGCTTACAGCCGGCTGACTCACACCCCAGGTCAGAAAAAGATCAGCCCAGTAACATGATAGAATCAGCAGCACTCGAAACTAGATGGCACCACAATGGAGGTCCTTCCTTGACCTCGTGTCCTGTATCCCGAGGGGCTCAGGAGCTGGTTGCCCAGGCGACTAAAAGTTTCTGAAGAACAGACCTCCAGGGACCTCAAAGTGACGATACCACGAAAGGGTTAATTCTGAGCTTGGCTGCCGGGGGTGGACTCCCTAGTGGCCAAGAATGGGTTAAGAGCCGGGCAGATCGCTACCCAGAGGTTAACTGCCCGTGAGTGGCTTCTACACACCACGGGGCCCCGAAAGCCCCCGCCCCAGCCAAGTGTTAACTACACTCCAGGGCCCCGCCACCCCGGGGTCGTGGCCTCGGGGCGCGACTCGACCTGGCGCGGCAGAGAAGAGGGTTTACCGCTCTGGAGGGCCTTGTGGGCGGGGCTTTGTGCGGGGCGGGGCCTGGGGGCGGGGCCGGAGGCGGAAGCGGCCGGGGTTCTGCCCCCTGCGCGCTTCGGTAACTTTCGGCTGGGCTCCTCCGGAGGGCCGGAGACCTCCGGGCACGCGAAGCCGGGCGAGGTTCGGGGGCGGTGACAGGGGCACGGAGCGAGTGAAGGAGACGGTCCCTGGCAGGCTCAAAGGCGGCGAACTCAAGAGTCTCGAGAGGCCCGGACAGGTGGGTGAGGGCAGGGTAATGATGGGCCTAGGAGCTTTGAGGGGAACGAAGAGAGAGAGAGGAGCGGTGAGCAAACCTGGGGACAAGGATGGGTGCAAACCTGAGTGACGAGTCCCCTCCAGGATCCCTCGGTTCACACCCTCTTCTCTCCCAAATCCTCTCTAGGTCGATCCCAACCCGGAGCTCAACTTTCAGAAGAGAGACGCCGCAGCAAACCTCTCTCGGGGAATCGTTCAGCTCCTCACCTCCATGGGCCAGACGGCCTTGGCAGGGGGCAGCAGCGGCCCATCCACCCCACAGGCCCTATACCCTGACCGGTCTCGTCCCGAGGGCTTGGAGGAGCTGCTGTCTGCTCCCCCTCCTGACCTGGGGGCCCAGAGGCGCCACGGCTGGAACCCCAAGGACTGCTCGGAGAACATCGAGGTCAAGGAAGGGGGCTTGTGCTTTGAGCGGCGGCCCGTGGCCCAGAGCACTGATGGGGCCCGGGGGAAAAGGGGCTACTCGAGGGGCCTGCACGCCTGGGAGATCAGCTGGCCCCGGGAACAGAGGGGCACCCACGCCGTGGTGGGCGTGGCCACAGCCCGCGCCCCGCTGCAGGCTGACCACTACGCGGCGCTGCTGGGCAGCAACAGCGAGTCGTGGGGCTGGGACATTGGGCGGGGGAAACTGTACCATCAGAGCAAGGGGACTAGGGCCCCCCGGTATCCACCTGGACCTCAGGGTGAGCCGCTGGAGGTGCCAGAGAGGCTGCTGGTGATACTGGATATGGAGGAGGGAACTCTGGGCTACGCTGTCGGGGGCACCTACCTGGGGCCAGCCTTCCGCGGACTGAAGGGCAGGACCCTCTATCCAGCAGTAAGCGCGGTCTGGGGCCAGTGCCAGGTCCGCATCAACTACCTGGGCGAAAGGAGAGGTGAGGCCTGGGACGGGTGTGGGGCGAATGTTCGGTCCCTGGTGCCTGTGGTTTGGGATGGATGCTCAGCGCTTTACAACCACAGAGGGAATGGGCCATCATCTGACTGGTTTCCTACCCAGTTCAGTGCCAGGATTGGCTAAGGGACTTCCCAGCTGTTACCTAAGTTAATCTTCCTAACAGTCCTAGAGGTAAAAGTTGGGAAAGCAACTTGCTAGTAGGTGGTGAGTCCTCAGAATGGAGGGACACACCCCAGGGTTTAGGGCTTCCCAGGAGAGCTCAGCCCCTGGAACTAGAGGTGCAAAGAGTTAAATCTGCCCTGGGCTAGGAGTCCAACTCCAGGAGGAAGAGGACCTGCGGTGCCAGGCACCCAGGGCGTGTACCTGGCTCTGTGGGCTCTGACGCTGTGACATACACCTGCTTCCTTCTTCAGCCAAACCCCAGGAAGGAGCCGTTGAGGCTGGGGCACCTGGAAGAACAGTGAAGGAGGCAGGCCTCGAGGTGGAGCTGCGGGCAGGGGCCTCCTTGGGGAACCAGGGAGCCAGGCCTTTCCGCAGTTGCAGTCTTCAGCGGAGGGTGCCTGCCTCTCCCCACTATAGCCCATGGGAACTATTGTAGAGTGAAGAGGTCCTGCCTTTTTCATAGCCCCAGTGCTAAGGCCTCTCTGGATTCAAAGCCTGGGCCATCCCCCTGTCAG
>SJYX01016164.1:13482-69984 GCA_006410675.1 Oreotragus oreotragus
TTATTGATATTTCTCCCAGCAATCTTGATTCCAGCTTGTGTTTCTTCCAGTCCAGCGTTTCTCATGATGTACTCTGCATATAAGTTAAATAAGCAGGGTGACAATATACAGCCTTGGCGTACTCCTTTTCCTATTTGGAACCAGTCTGTTGTTCCATGTCCAGTTCTAACTGTTGCTTCCTGACCTGCATACAGATTTCTCAAGAGGCAGGTTAGGTGGTCTGGTATTCCCATCTCTTTCAGAATTTTCCACAAAGCCTTTGATCCACACAGTCAAAGGCTTTGGCATAGTCAATAAAGCAGAAATGGATGTTTTTCTGGAATGCTCTTGCCCTTTTGATGATCCAGCGGATGTTGGCAATTTGATGTCTGGTTCCTCTGCCTTTTCTAAAACCAGCTTGAACATCAGGGAGTTCACGGTTCACGTATTGCTGAAGCCTGGCTTGGAGAATTTTGAGCATTACTTTACTAGCATGTGAGATGAGTGCAATTGTGTGGTAGTTTGAGCATTCTTTGGCATTGCTTTTCTTTGGAATTGGTATGAAAACTGATCTTTTCCAGTCCTGTGGCCACTGCTGAGTTTTCCAAATTTGCTGGCATATTGAATGCAGCACTTTCACAGCATCATCTTTCAGGATTTGAAATAGCTCAACTGGAAAGCCATCACCTCCACTAGCTTTGTTCGTAGTGATGCTTTCTAAAGCCCATTTGACTTCATATTCCAAGATGTCTGGCTCTAGATTAGTGATCACATCATCATGATTATCTGGATCCTTATCTATTTATTTATTTTTTACCTGGAAGTTTATATTTCTCAATTCCTTCATCCATTTCACTAGCCTCTCACCTTCTGGCAACCAGAAACTTGTTATCTGTATCTAAAAGTCTATTTCTATTTTGTTTATTTGTTCACATACTTTTTTTAAAAGATCCAACATATAAACATATAAGTTAGATCACAGGGTATTTGTCTTTCTCTGACTTATTTTATTTAACATAAAAACCTTTAGGTGGTTCCATGCTGTGTTGTCACAAATGGCAAGATTTCATTTTTATGGCTAAATAATACTCCTTGTGTGTGTGTGTGTGTGTGTGTTACAAAATTAAGTACCATATTATAATTACTCTAAGTGCTCTACTTAAAAATGATGATTCTATAAGAAAGAGATTGAGGCATCATTTTAGATGGATGTGGTAGGGTGTATATATACATCTTCATCTATTGATAAACATTTAGGTTGCTTCCATATATTGGTTATTGTAAATAATGCTGTGGTGAATATAGCAGTGAATATATCTTTGTGAATTTGTGTTTTTGTTAACTTTAGGTAAATATCCCGAACTGGAATTGCTAGATCTTAACATTGAGAAAACTAAGATCATGGCATCTGGTCCCATCACTTCATGGGTAATAGATGGGGAAACAATGGAAACAATGTCAGACTTTATTTTGGGGGGCTCCAAAATCACTGCAGATGGTGACTGCAGCCATGAAATTAAAAGGCACTTACTCCTTGGAAGGAAAGTTATGACCAACCTAGATAGCATATTAAAAAGCAGAGACATTACTTTGCCAATAAAAGTCTGTCTAGTCAAGGCTATGGTTTTTCCTGTGGTCATGTATGGATGTGAGAGTTGGACTGTGAAGAAAGCTGAGCACCGAAGAATTGATGTTTTTGATCTGTGGTGTTGGAGAAGACTCTTGAGATTCCCTTGGACTGCAAGGAGATCCAACCAGTCCATCCAAAGGAGATCAGTCCTGGGTGTTTATTTGAAGGAGTGATGCTGAAGCTGAAACTCCAATACTTTGTCCACCTCATGTGAAGAGTTGACTCATTGGAAAAGACCCTGATGCTGGGAGGGGTTGAGGGCAGGAGGAGAAGGGGACAACAGAGGATGAGATGGTTGTATGGCATCACGGACTCGATGGATTGAGTTTGGGTAAACTCCAGGAGTTGGTGGTGGACAGGGAGGCCTGGCGTGCTGTGGTCCATGGTGTTGCAAAGAGTCAGATACATGAGCAACTGAACTGAACTGATGGTAGTTCATTTTTTTTTTTTTTTTGAGGACCATCCATACTGTTTTCAACAGTGACTACACTAATTTGTATTCCCACCAACAGTGTATGAATATTCCGTTTTCTTCACATCCTCACTATCACTTGTTATTTCTTGTCTTGTTGATTGATAATATCCATTCTAAAAAGATGAGATATTTTGTGGGTTTGATTTGCATTTCCTTGATGTTTAATGATATTGAGCACCTTTTCATGTGTCTATTGGCCATTGGCAGGTCTTCTTTGGAGAAATATTTTCCAGGTCATCTGCTCATTATTTAATCAGATTGTTTTTCTTTAATATTGGGTTACATGATTTCTTTATATAATTTGGATATCAGACACTTATTGGAGAAATTATTTGTTTTTTATTTAACATTTACAATGATACATTAGGAAGCTTTAGTAAAGGGTAGGAAAGACTGGAGAAAGTTTGGGAAGAGGAAGGTCTGAATCATATTGAGGCTAGTTCAAAATAAACCAGTCAGATAACAGAGTTTTTGTAATTTACAATTCATGTGACTTACAATTAACATATAGGCATATAGGAGTTGAAAGTGGAGAGAGAGGAGAAATAGTGACTGGACTGTACTGGAAAAAAAAAAAAAAGAAAAAGAAAGAAAGACTAGAATGTGATCAAGACACTAGAGAAGGGAAGTTTGTTGTTTGTTTCCAAGTTTCAGTTGGATTATCACAGTGTTACAGCTTGTGTAAACCCTGGACATATATTTTTGGAAAAGTATGTATTGATATATAGTTCAGTTCAGTCGCTCAGTCGTGTCCGACTCTTTGCAACCCCATGAATCACAGCACCCCAGGCCTCCCTGTTCATCACCATCTCTCGAAGTTCACTCAGACTCACATCCATCAAGTCCGTGATGCCATCCAGCCATCTCATCCTCGGTCATCCCCTTCTCCTCCTGCCCCCAATCCCTCCCAGCATCAGAGNTTCCTTATCTATTCGCCCACCCTGTCCTCCCTCCCAGACCTTCCTGAGATCAGCGTGAGCCATGCCAACCTGACAGTGCGAGAGGGTGACAATGCTGTCATCACCTGCAATGGCTCGGGCTCGCCCCTGCCCGACGTGGACTGGATAGTCACCGGACTGCAGTCCATCAACACCCACCAGGTAGGTGTCCGAGCCTTGGGCCCTGCCACATATTAGGACTAATGAGCTGGATCAGGAAGAGAAGCGAGAGATGTAAGAATAAGAAAGAAGAGGGGACGTTTGTAGTCCTCTCTCTACAAGAAGAAAGGCAGAGACTTGGGTGCCGCCCAGCTGCAACTTTTTCTGGCCAAACTGATCTCAAACAGACTATAAACATCTCTGTACCTTACCTTCCTCATCTGTGAAATGGTTATAATGCCACCATTTGCCTCATGGAGTAAGTGTGAGGGTTACCTGAGCTCTTGACTGTAGAGAGCTTGGCCTTTGGTCAGTATGCCTTCACCGGAAAGCCCTCTTTCACTTTCTGCCCATCTTTCCTTTTGACTTCTGAAGGTGCTGGGGAGTGAGGTGGGGGAGGCTTGTGGAAACTGTTTGATTATTGCTTTTGTTTTGGTGCCAACATCTAATTTTTCTGTTTTGAATCTTTAAAAAAAAATTTTATGTGGTTAAGTATACATAACTTAAAATTTACAGTCTTAAACATTTTTTTAGTTATTATAAAATATTAGCTCTATTCCCTGTGCTGTACAATATATCCCTGTAGCTTATTTTATATGTCTGATGGTTGTCTGTTTTCTTGGGGTTTTAGACAAATCTGAACTGGACAAACGTACACGCCATCAACCTGACGCTGGTAAATGTGACAAGTGAGGACAACGGCTTCACCCTGACATGCATCGCTGAGAACGTGGTGGGCATGAGCAATGCCAGCGTGGCCCTCACTGTCCACTGTGAGTGGATGCCATTGTGGAGGGCGGGTGGGACCCTGGGACCCTGGGAATTTCAGCACAGGAGGCTGGGACGGGTGCAGTGGCCCACCAGGGGGGCAGAAAGACTCCTGTGGGGCAGTACAGGGCAAGTCAAGTCAGTCCTTGGCTAGTAACCCCAGAAAGCATGTCCCTGTCCCTCAGAAGGTGCTATACCTCCAACTCAGAGCTGCTCACTCTTAAGTTGGCCCAAGTCTGCCTTTTGTTAAACCTCTAAAAGTTCTCTGAGGAGCCACTCCATGGAGACAGGGAACGGGCGAGCATACGTATGAATTGTTTTGGCTGGAAAATACATGTAGTCATACACACTTCTTGGTAAATTACTGCTGCTGCTGCTGCTAAGTTGCTTCATTCGTGTCCGACTCTGTGCGACCCCATAGATGGCAGCCCACCAGGCTCCCCTGTCCCTGGGTTCTCCAGGCAAGAACACTGGAGTGGGTTGCCATTTTCTTCCCCAATGCATGAAAGTGAAAAGTGAAAGTGAAGTCACTCAGTCGTGTCTGACTCCTAGCGACCCCATGGACTGCAGCCTACCAGGCTCTTCCGTCCATGGGATTTGCTAATCACACCCAAAAAAACACTTAAAAAAAAACCAGATATCTGAAATTAATGACTTGGTGTTTATCTATGCAACAAATGCAAGCATCTGGGGTCATTGAATGACCTTTAGTATGAAATTTTGGTTCTCTTTTGGCTTAACGAAGATGCTTTTAAGGAAAGTTCTAGTGGAACTTCCCTGGTGGTCCAGTGGTTAAGATTTCGCCTTTCAATGCAGGGGTTGCAGGTTCAATCCCTGGTTGGGGAACTAAGATCCCACTTGCCTTGACACCAAAGCATAAAACAGAAGCAATGTTGTAAGAAATTCCATAGACTTTATAAATGGCCAACATAAAAAAATACTAAAAAAAGATAAATTCTGCCAACTTCTCTTACATTATTAGCTTTCCTTTAGCCAAGAGGAACCCATCTCTTTAAGGAATTCTTAGACACTATAGTAGACTGAATGTTTATGCCCCGCCCCCCAACAAAGGTCATGAGAGGGACCCTCCAGCTATAGTGAATTCAGGAAGCTCAGGTGAAGACAGACATCTCTTCACCTCTTTGGGTGGTGTTGGTGTTGATGGGGAGTGGGGGACTTCTGATTCCCTTAGTCTTTTTAGAGCTGATGGGGAAGAAGTGGGGCTTTCCAGGTAGCAGTGATAAAGAATCTTCCTGCCCATGCAGGAGACACAGAAGACAAGGGCTAGATCCCTGGGTTGGGAAGATCCCCTGGAGAAGGAAGTGGCAACCCACTTCAATATTCTTGCTGGGATAATCCCATAGACAGTGGAGCCTAGTGGGGTACAGTCCATGGGATTGCAAAAGAGTCGGACACAACTGAGTATGCATGCATGCATGAAGAATTGGGCTGCCTGTCCCAGCTCCTGGAAGGCTGCTCCAGGACATGGGAGATCCCGTGTCCTGGGCTTCAGCTGGCCTGTCCCCTGGCAGACCCGCCGCGTGTGGTGAGCCTGGAGGAGCCCGAGCTGCGCCTGGAGCACTGCATTGAGTTTGTGGTGCGTGGCAACCCGCCGCCCACGCTTCACTGGCTGCACAATGGCCAGCCGCTGCGCGAGTCCAAGATCACCCACATGGAGTACTACCAGGAGGGCGAGATCTCCGAGGGCTGCCTGCTCTTCAACAAGCCCACCCACTACAACAACGGCAACTACACCCTCATCGCCAAGAACCCCCTGGGCACCGCCAACCAGACCATCAGTGGCCACTTCCTCAAGGAGCCCTTTCCAGGTGAGGGTGGAGCTGCCCTGGAGTGGCTGATCCCTCCAGGCACTCAGAAGGGTCGGGCTGTGGGGGCTTGAAGGGAGAAGCAGCATCAACATGGATACCATCATCACCAGCAACCACACATGCTTTGGAACATCTTCGGCCACCACCTGAATGTTATATAAACTAGATAAAGTCTCTGATGTTGGCAGTCACAGTAAAAACCAAGACCCCTTGGAAATACACAGCTATGCATATAAGGCTATATGGTGTTGAGTTCAGTTCAGTTCAGTTCAGTCGCTTAGTCATGTCCGAATCTTTGCAACCCCATGAATCGCAGCACGCCAGGCCTCCCTGTTCATCACCATCTCCCGGAGTTCACTCAGACTCATGTCCATCGAGTCCGTGATGCCATCCAGCCATCTCATCCTCAGTCGTCTGCTTCTCCTCCTGCCCCCAATCCCTCCCAGCATCAGAGTCTTTTCCAATGAGTCAACTCTTCTCATGAGGTGGCTAAAGTACTGGAGTTTCAGCTTTAGCATCATTCCTTCCAAAGAAATCCCAGGGTTGATCTCCTTCAGAATGGAGTGGTTGCATCTCCTTGCAGTCCAAGGGACTCTCAAGAGTCTTCTCCAACACCACAGTTCAAAAGCATCAATTCTTCGGCGCTCAGCCTTCTTCACAGTCCAAGTCTCACATCCATACATGACCACAGGAAAAACCATAGCCTTGACTAGATGGACCTTAGTCGGCAAAGTAATGTCTCTGCTTTTGAATATACTATCTAGGTTGGTCATAACTTTTCTTCCAAGGAGTAAGCGTCTTCTAATTTCATGGCTGCAGTCACCATCTGCAGTGATTTTGGAGCCCCCAAAAATAAAGTCTGACACTGTTTCCACTGTTTCCCCATCTATTTCCCATGAAGTGATGGGACCGGATGCCATGATCTTCGTTTTCTGAATGTTGAGCTTTAAGCCAACTTTTTCACTCTCCTCCTTCACTTTCATCAAGAGGCTTTTTAGCTCCTCCTCACTTTCTGCCATAAGGGTGGTGTCATCNCCCCAAAAATAAAGTCTGACACTGTTTCCACTGTTTCCCCATCTATTTCCCATGAATTGATGGGACCGGATGCCATGATCTTCGTTTTCTGAATGTTGAGCTTTAAGCCAACTTTTTCACTCTCCTCCTTCACTTTCATCAAGAGGCTTTTTAGTTCCTCTTCACTTTCTGCCATAAAGGTGGTGTCATCTGCACATCTGAGGTTATTGATATTTCTCCCGGCAATCTTGATTCCAGCCTGTGTTTCTTCCAGTCCAATGTTTCTCACGATGTACTCTGCATATAAGTTAAATAAGCAGGGTGACAATATACAGCCTGGACGTACTCCTTTTCCTATTTGGAACCAGTCTGTTGTTCGTGTCTAGTTCTGACTGTTGCTTCCTGACCTGCATACAGATTTCTCAAGAGGCAGGTTAGGTGGTCTGGTATTCCCATCTTTTTCAGAATTTTCCACAGTTTTTTGTGATCCACACAGTCAAAGGCTTTGGCATAGTCAATAAAGCAGAACTAGATGTTTTTCTGGAACTCTCTTGCATTTTCCATGATCCAGTGGATATTGGCAATTTGATCTCTGGTTCCTCTGCCTTTTCTAAAACCAGCTTGCATGGGGTCAAAGTCTTCTCAAATTTGCTGTTCAAGCTGGGCAGAACAGGTCTTCAGGACCTGGAATTTCCAGAGGTATTTGCAGTTGTGTCACCTGATTGTTGTTGATCTGATAGCTAACTCTTCTTCTTCTAATTCCTGGAGCTGAGCCCTGAGGCTGGATGCTGGATCACATGCGCCCCTTCAGGCTGTGTACATTGTGAAGGCTCTGATTTTTAATTTTGTTATTATGAGGGCTCTTAGTCTCATAGCTTTACTTCCCAGCTTTCTGCCTCATTGGACACTCAGGATTTTAGAAATTGTCCACCATCCTGGGCTGACCAACCTTTCTAAAGTTCTACCCAAAACACAGCAGTGAGGAACAGATCAAGCCCAAAGGGTTTAAATGGCCAGATAGGCCTAGACTAGATGAATAAAGGGGAAAATTCCAAGTGTATCACTATATAGGTACAGAGTGTTTTGTTTGAACAGTCACACTTGACTTTCAAATTTGTAGACAATGTATTAATACAAGGTCTTCTTTTTCAGATCTCTTTAGATCATGGGCAACCAAAGTAAGTCGTTTGCTTTGCTTAGGTCCCACCCTATAATGTTAATTTTGTTGTTAAGAGGTTATCTATCATAATGTTTTATTAAGTTCTGGAAACTATACAATTTGCCTTGTGTTGTTTATCTTTCAGAATTCAGTGTGTAGTTTAGTATCTGAACTATAGAGAAGATGTAGACAAATATCCAATACCACCTGTTTTTCTTCAAAAAATAAAAAGATATTTTAGAGAAACTTAAGAAATTCTATGAGAGGAAAGGAGAGTGGAAAAGCTGGCTTAAATTTCAAAGTCAAAAAAAATTAAAATCATGGCACCCAGTCCCATCACTTCATGGCAAATAGAAGGGGAAAAAATGAAACAGTGACAGATTTAATTTTCTTGGGCTCCAAAATCACTGTGATGGTGACTACAGCCAGGAAATAAAAAAATGCTTACTCCTTGGAAGAAAAGTTGTGACAAACCAAGACAGTGTATTAAAAAACAGAGACATCACTTTGCCAACAAGGTCCATACAGTCAAAGCTATGGTTTTTCCAGTAGTTGTGTATGAATGTGAGAGTTGGACTAGAAAGAAAGCTGAGTGCCGAAGAATTCATGCTTTTGAACTTTGGTGTTGGAGAAGACTCTTGAGAGTCCCTTGGACTGCAAGGAGGTTCAACCAGTCCATCCTAAAGGAAATCAGTCCTGAATATTCATTGGAAGGACTGATGCTGAAACTGAAACTCCAGTACTTTGGCCACCTGATGCAAAGAACTGACTCATTTGAAAAGACCCTGATGCTAAGAAAGATTGAAGGCAGAAGAAGGGGATGATAGGGAGTGAGATGGTTGGATGGCATCACTAACTTGATGGACAGGAGTTTGAGCAAGCTCCGGGATTTGGCGATGGACAGGGAAGTCTGGCATGGCATGCTGCAGTCTATGGGGTCGCAAAGAGTTGGACACAACTGAGCGACTGAACCGACTGACTGACTGATCATGGGGCATGATCCTATTCATAATATTGTGGTTTGCTAATATTCTGTTGAGGATTTTGCCTTTGTATTGCAAATTTGTTTACCTGTAATTTACTTTTTTATAGGTTCTCTAATGGGGATTTCTTTGTATATAACTCTTCATTTTTCTCTTGCTGTTTTTAGAATTCCTTTTTTTGTATTTAATTTTTGACATTTTAATTTGATATGTCTTTGTGTGGGTCATCTTGTTAGGGACCCTTTTTGCTTTCTCTACCTGGATATCTATTTCCCTCTTTAGGTTTGGGAAGTTTCAGCTATAATTTCTTCAAATATGTTTTTTATACTTCTTTCTCTCTTGTCCTTCTGCAACCCCTATAATGCAAATGTTGGCACATTTAATGTTACCCCAGACATTTTGTGTGTTGCTTTCATTTTTTTTTTTTTGTCTTTCTATCTGCTATGCTTTCTTCCAGATCATAAATGCATTTCATTATTTTGTCTTTCAGATCATGTATGCATTCTTTTTCATTTAGTCTTCTACTCATTGGATCTAGGGTGCTTTTTCTTTTATTTCATATACTGGATTGTTTTGATTGTTTTTTTTTTTTTAATATACTTCCTAAATCCTAGTTAAGATGATCTGTCTTTAGATCAATTCTCTCCCTTAGTCAACATATTTACTACCAAAGTTATGGATTTTTATCTGGTAAATTATTTACTTCTGTTTTATTTATTTTTCAGAGGTATCTCCTGCTTTTTCAATTGAGAACAGTTACTCTGCCTTTTCAGTTTTATTAACTTTCTCTGCCTCTATTAATTTAGGTGAAACAATTACCTGTTGCGGTCTTGAAAGGGTGTTCTTTTATCAAAGCATCCCTCTACAGATGCGAGGCCTAAATGTGATGAACATCAATCATGTTTCCTTAGTATGTACTGACACCTATCACCTTGGTAGGGGGTGTGACTGGTGATGGAGGAGCTAGAGCTGGAGCAGGCTAGAGCTGGAGCAGGCTGGAGCAGAACTTCCTCTCTGCTCAGTGGCCATCACCACCCTTTTCAGTAGTGGGGTCTGCTCTCATGTTGCTGGAGCACAAGTCCTGAAGGTCGAACTCCAGCTGCCTCTGTTCTCTTTAAGTGTGTGTTTTTCCTTTGCCTCACACCAGGCTCTTTGCCCCAAAGGTGGGGATGGGCGAAGCATGTGGAACTCAGTGCTTACAGAGGTCCAGTGCTCTGCTTGTTTAGGCACCGGTGGCTCTGCTCAGATATGGCCAGTAGTGGGTTTTTCCCTGGTTGTGCCCTTCCCCCACTCAGATCTAGAGCTGCTCTGTTGCATGGAGTGGGCTGGATTGCACTGTTTCCTCAGCTGAGACTGAGACACACAACATAAAGGTCATGGGAATTCCAGCTGCCTTCAGAAGTCTAGGCTGCTTCTGGGGCACCACTTGAGTAATNTCCAAATTGCTGCCAGGATTTGTTTTCTGTTCTTTTGACAGTGGCCATTTTAAAAAGCATGAGATGAAAACTAATTGTGATTTTTGACTTGCATGTCCCTAAATGTGATACCTAGTGATGCAGAGCACCTTTCATAGGCTTGTTGGCCATTTGTACATCTTCCTTGGAGAACTACTTATTCCAGGTCTTTGTCCACCTTTAAATCAGGTTATCTCTTTTTGTTGTGCATTATAAGAGCTCCTTATATATCCTGATTATAAAACCCTCATCAAACATATGATTTGCAAACACTTTTTCTCATTCCTTGGATTGTCTTTTCACTCCGTTAACTGTTCCCTTTGGTCACATACACTCTCTCATGTACTACAAGATGCTAGTTTTTATTTTTAAAAAGTGTTACTTTAAAAAGTACAGTACTTTCATATAAATATAATAGTATTTCAATACAAGCTAAAAATAGATTTTACCATAATACTGTCTCCAGTCACAGACTCCACAGCATGGACCACTATTCCTACCTCTTTTGGACACTGAATAACAATATTTTAACCACTGATGCTACTGATTCTGGAAACTACCATTCTTGATACTAGTCTCATCAGAATAATTCACTCTGGTTCCTGCTTCTATGTCTCACTAGCTTCAAAAGAAACATCAGCTTCATATATTTGACAGCCTAAGTGAGAACTATGCCCATGGTTCACAGTAAGTGAAGCCTGGAGAGTGAATACAAGACATTTTCAAATTTCTCCCATTTCAATTGGGAGACAGACTAGGTTTCTTTAAAATGGAAAATTCCTGAAACATAAATATGATTGGGATTTTGATCAAAAATTTTAAAAATCACATCTGCCTCTCATCTTTAAGAAAAATATATTCTTTATGAAACATCTTGCTGGGGTTCAGCCCCAGTGGATCCAGGGAATTCGAAGCAGGGACGGAGTCGGAGTCTGGGAAAGGGCTATTTAATTAGAAATATAAAGAGATTAGGAAAGAATAGTGTAGTAGGAAAATTAGTGGAGAAAAGAGGCNATCGAGCCCATCTTTGCATGAAATGTTCCCTTGGTATCTCTAATTTTCTTGAAGAGACCTCTAGTATTTTCCATTCTGTTGTTTTCCTCTATTTCTTGGTTACGGTAGAATAAGTAGGGACTTGAGACCTGGGTCAGAATGGTGGAGAATTTGGACCCAGTCCTTTGTTTGTTGGGGGACTCTGGGCTTTATCATTACCTCAATACCCTCATTTGTGAAATGGGCATGATGGTACTGCTCCCACAAGAATCTTGTGACTTTTATTAAATAATTTAAAGTAGACAAAGCATGTGTTACAGGTGCCAGGGTCCAGCCCCAGTGGATCCAGGGAATTTGAAGCAGGGACAGAGTCGGAGTCTGGAAAAGGACTATTTAATTAGAACTATAAAGAGATTAGGAAAGAATAGTGTAGTAGGAAAATTAATGGAGAAAAGAGGCTGAATAATTGGTTTACGTGGAAAACTAATAAAACCTCGAGACAAGAGGTTTTGCACCATCTATGTCAGGCCACCGGTGCCCACTTGAATAGCGAAGGGTGCCCTGCCTTGGGCTTCCTCTCGTGTGGATCTTAGAAGCCAGGGCAAGTAAGTAGACTTGGTGAGCCTCTGTGCTCCAGATGGGAATTCAGCCGGAAAAGGGGAGAAAAGAATGACATGGGGGAGCCCAGCATCGGTGCAAGACTCACAACTTTATTTTCAAAAGCAGCTTATATACCCCAAGTTGTACATAAAGAAATAATGGAATATGCAGAGTTGTGCAGGGGCAGCAGTCCTGACCCTCACTGAGACCAGGCTTTCTTTTTGCATACCCTCCCGTATACAAAAGGTCTCGGGTGGTTCACATTATCTTCTGGCCAAGAGGCCTGTTAACATTTTTATGGCTCTCTTCCTAGATAAATGTCTATCAGCCAGAAAACTCTTTTTCCCTAGAAGTGTTTTTTCTTTACTGTGCATCACCCTCAAAGTACTAAATAAATTTACATTCCTGTAGAACAAAGGTGTAGTGGGTTATAACAAAGAAAGTACTTAACTCAGAGATCTAATGTTGCTAATACCAGGTCTACTACCTGTTTTTTTCTATATATCAACTATGTCTACAAATAAAATATATGAAAATTGGGAGCAAGTATTGGCTCAACAAATGAAACCTTTAATCAGTCCTATTCTAATGATTTTGACTCCTCAGAAGCCTCTACATTCCTAGGATGTTTTAAGCTTCCTGTGCCTCTTGCAGTTGGGAGGCCACAAACAATCACATGCGCAGCTGTAAGAGTTCGGCAGGCAGGCTAGAAAGCCATCGGAGGGGTTTTTGGACTGAAACACTCTTATTATGTCCAGGAGACTTATTATCTAAAAGCTCTAAATTTACTGTTTCCAGAAAAAGGTGGTGGGGGGACAGCCCCCTGTTTATGTCAGAAGAGTAGGTGGAAAGCATAACACAGTAAAGCAGGCAGACTCTGGTTTTTGGGGGTAGATGTTTGGGAAAATCCAGGGGGAACCCCTGAGGCCTGACTCGCCTTGCCCATCAGGCCTCTCCACATGACCTTGTCATGGGTGGGATCTCCCGCGCTGGCTCCCGGCACACAGGCTTTGGTACCTAATGATGGTTTGATGACCTTCCTTGTAAGGGGCTTCAAGGTCTATCTGATTCATCCCCATGTTTAACAGAAAAGTTAAATCTCTTTCCACTTGCTGGGTAGAAGCAAGGCTTTGCCTGGGGTTGAGGCTTCCAGGTCTGTGGCTCTTTTCCTCTAATGCCATGGTGAGTTGATGGGTGGGGAGTTCCTGATGCCATCAATCTGGATGATGCTGACGTCCAGTGGATGGGTGGGGGAAGGAGAGGTCATTGAAATAATGAAAACATTTTGTTTGAATATTTGGGAGGGGAGTTTGTCTGTGTCTGGGCTGGAATATTTCAAATACCTTCCTGATGTTGGAGGAGAAGAAAACACTCCAAGAGTTTAGTGAAAGTGGCTGCAGCATCTCTTGGTAGATTTGGCAGCTGATAAGTTTCTATTAGTGAAGTCATGTATCTTTGATGACCTTGCTGATTTCTGCTGGGAACAAGCTAGAGGACCTCTCAGCCTTCAATTCCTAGAAATCCAGGCTTCTAATGAGGTAAAAGGTAAAGCAGATATAAGTAAGGATATCAGTAAAGATTGATGTCATGCACATGTGTGCGTGCACACCACACACACACACACACACACACACACACAGAGCAGTGGAGGACTAACACTGCAGCATCTGCTTATGTGAAGGTGACTTTACAACGTACAGATAACCATCAGGGGGCAGCTCCAAGGGGCCTTTTAAATCTTAGCACAAGGAACCCGGAACTCTGGAGACCCTGAGAGACACTCTGGAGAGAGGAGACTGCCTGGAGTCTTGCACAGAGTCCTGTGAAGCAGTGATGACGCCATCACTCAGGAGAGGACTGAGAACGTGCCAGTGTTTGAGACCCTGGCCACCCCACATGGCCTGACATTTCCAACATCATTCCTAGTATACCCAGTAAAGGGCCTCAGGGCACTTCCCACCATGGGTCACATGGGGCTTTTTAAGAACTGGAAGAGTCCCTTTCGGCACTGTGGAAGCAGCGAACTTTAGATGCAGAAACACTTTGCTTTTGAGGACAATAAAGTCAGGCTAGGGTTTGTTGGCATTGAGGGCTGGGGTGGCCCTCTGCCCTGCTCATGCCCATCTTGTGATTAGAGAATGGAATCTGCTTTTAAAGAGGAGGTGTATGAACGCTGATGGGGGAAAGCGAAGTGGGATGAACTGGGAGATTGAGGTTGACATGTATACACTACTGTGTATAAAACAGATAACCAATGAGAACCTATTGGATGGCACAGGGAACTCTGTTCAATGTTCTCTAGTGACCTAAATGGAAAGGAAACCCAGAGAAGAGGAAATATATATGTACGTATGGTGATTCACTCTGCTGTGCAGCCAAAACTGACACAATATTGTACAGCGATTATACTCCAATACATGTTTTCTTTCTTTTTTTTTTCAAAAAAAGAGGAGAATCTACACTCCCTCATGAGTGAGGAGTGAAGCTCCTGCCAAGTGATGCTTCTGTTCTCAAAGGGAAACTCCTGGGTTCTGGAGAGAGGGGGAGCCCTTGAATGTTTGAGAGGTGGGGCAAGACACTCCGGCTCCTGTCCACAGAGGGTGAGCTGGCCATGGGGCAGCAGGATCAGTGGAATGGTGTGGGGCATGCCTTTTCCCACCGGGAGGGAAGCCCTTCTCTGCATCCTCCCAGCTGTATGTACACCTTCTCTGTCTCCAAGAGACACAGCTGCCCCTCCTCATCACCTCTGGACACCCCTATCACCTTATCAACTCCAATCAGTCCAGTCGTTCTCCAGGAGTGGTCCCCAGACCAGCCACATCCACATCACTTGGGCAGGTGTTAGAACTCAAATCCTAGAGCCCCACCCAGGCCTACTGAGTCAGAAATTGTGAGGTGGGGCCCAGCAGTCTGTGTCTTGACAAGCCCTCCCCCCCGCAAAATTCAGACACTCTTATTTGCCAACTGCTGCTGTGGCATGTGGTGGATCCATGAGGCAGGGGAGAAGGTGGAGTCATAGAGGAGCTTGAAGGCAAACCGCTCACCTGAAGCTGGTTTCTCAGACCCACTTGCTCCCTGCCAGGGCCATCCTGTGTGAGGCTTTGCTTGTTCGTAAAAGAATCAATGGATGATGAAAAGGCAGTGACAGGGAAGAGATGGGCCAGTTGTGACAGTGAAAAAAACAGCTAGGCATTCAGGGGAGTCAGTCATCCCATGACGTAGGCAGTAAACTGCACACCAGCTGAGCCCTGGGTACAAAGGCTCTTGGTGGATTCCTGTTCTTCTCTTGCTGTAAAGTGGTGGGGAGGTTGTGTTTGTCATTTGTACCCCCTCGCTCTCAGACAGCAAAGCATAGACGTTAAGAGCCAAAGGTCTGAAATCAGACAGATTGAGGTGCAAACCGCATCTGTGGTCCTACTGGACAGGTGGCCTCAGCTCCTAGAATATGGTTTGGCACACAGTTGGTGTGAGGTACCCCTGTTTCTTCATCTGTAAAATTGAGATGATAACTGGAGCTCCTGCCTAAATAGTTCTGAGGATGAATGAAGTGACGTCTACCAAGTGTTTCGCTCTGTGTCCGGACAGAGGGATGGTTCAACCGCTGTTGGCCTGGACCCGGATTCTGGGTGGAGAGTTAAGGAGTTGAGTTCAGGAGTTCTGGAATTGGTAGTCACTCTGTAATCAAGCTGGGAAATTCTAACAGACCGTCTTCAGGCAGTTTCATCAAGGGTAGTGGTTATGGAGTCACAAGCCAGGGTTCAGATTCTCACTCAGCTGCCCATCAGCTCTGTGATCTCAGGCAGATTACTTAGCCCCCTCGCTTCTGCCTCAGAGATTGTGGTGAAGATTAATTTACAGACAGTGGCTCAATCTGCCTAAAATATCTCCCACGGTGCTTGGTACAGAGTAATAGCAGAACTAGTTTGCTTTTATTTAAAAAACAACAACAACAACAACAAAACACCCAAGGACAACTGAAAGTGGATTTGTTTGGGGAAGGGATGGAGATCTGAAGGTGAGGGCCTTCTTTCCTGACTGTTCATGCATTGGAGGCCCACAAGAGAGATTGGATTGAAATGAATACATTGAGTGGAAACGTCTGAAGATGCAGAGGCTTCGATCAGAGGATTTTCTCCGAGCAGGACATTGAGATGAAAATGTTCTGGGAAAGTTTTTATAAGCTTCACATCCTATGCAAATGTTGGTGGTTCCTTCTGCATTTCCAGGGAAGCACTAGAATGTTCCACCTGGAGTTTAAGCCTTAGTGTGGAGCCAGTACTTGGAAAGGAAGATGTGTTCTAGGAGCACAGAATCTTCTTTCATGTTCCAGGATCTTGGAGGGGCCACCAAAAAGGATCTGGCTGTAAGAGTGGGACCATGAGGAGCCAGGAATCTGAGTGTCAGGGGAGGCTGGGGATCATGTCAGGGTCAGAGCGGTACCTGGAAGGTCACCATTAGGGATCCTTAGATGATGTGATAGGAGGGGGAATGTTGCCAAGGGGTGTGTGTGTGTGCATGTGCATGTGTGTGTATGTTTGTACATGTATATGGGTGAATGTGCACGCACGCATGCATGTGTGTGCACGTATGTGTGTGTATATTTATGTGTGTGTATATTTATGTGTGTGTATGCAAGGGGTGTGTGCATACACGCGTGTGTATGTATTTGTATGTGTATGTGTGTGCATGTATGTAGTTATGGGTGTGCCTGCATGTGCATCTATGTATACACACAGTGTGTGCACATGTGTATGTATGTATTTATGTGGTGTATGTGTGTATGCAAGGGATGTGTGTGTGTGTGCATGTGTTTCTATGTGTGTATGGGTGAATGTGCTTGTGTGTTTATGTATACATGTGTACATGTATGTATGCATGTGTATATGTATGTGTGTTTTGTGTGTGTTCATGTATGTGTGTAAGCAAGGGGTGTGTGTGCACACATGTACATCTGTTTGTACTTGTGTGTGTATGTGTGTGCATTTATGTGCTTATGTATGTATGTGTGCATTTATGTTTGTGAGTATGTGTTTATGTGTGTGTGCATATATGTGTATTTACGTGTGCATGCATGTGTGTGTGTATGTGTTTGCCTGCACTCCTGCAATGAATATCTGCGAATACTTGATGAAACATTTAGGAACAAGTGAGCTGCCGTAACTCTTGAATTCTCCTTTTTTCACTTGGCCCGGAAGTCTCTTCATTGTGACAGCAGAAACCAGAATTCCCTCAGGGCCCTAGGTACCACCAAGGGGAGAAACCATTGCGTTAGCGCCCTGAGCAGCATCAAGACTGGCTTCTTTCCCCTAAGGAACTTGTTGAGACTAGAACGTGCTCCCAACCTGCGGGTGCTGGGGAAGTGGAGTGGGCAGTCGCGTGTGGCCGTCTGCGTGGGGTGGGCCGAGCATGTGGACGCCTGGCGCAGCTCCCTCCTCTGTCCTCACATCTGAAGCCAGGCCATCTCTTCACTTCATCACGTCTCAGTGCATCTCTGTCTGTCTGGATGCAAGCTGCTGCCTCTCTTCTCTTTTCTGTGGACCCCACTGGCTTTTCCCACTGAGTTTTGCTTGAGGAGTTTGGGATCTGGAGGAGACATATGCCTTCCATTCGTGCCCGGTCCCCTTTGGGATTCAGATGCTGCCTTAGCACACGAGTCCAGTTGTTCTCCCAGCCTGCTGGTGCAGGCAGAGACGAGGACCACACTTGGGTACCATCCTCTTCCAGGGTGGAGTTTCAAGTTCTCCCACAGGTTAGAGAGAACCCTGGAGGTCTGGCTCTTCCAGGTCTCATGTGTTTCCTGGGTAAATACATGTCTCCGGGCTCCTACAAAGGAGCTAAGCATTCACTGAGAGATTACAGGGTTCACAGATTCGGCCAAAACATTTGGCTGACATGAGAATATTCTCCAATAAAGGAAAACCTTATGAGAAACATGCAAATCAGTTTTACCTATGAGTTGATCTGGCATGTCTCTTTTCTCTGAAACCACAGCTAGGGTCCCTTGACCCCCGTCTTCCTCCCAAATCAGGTAGTTGCTCACTTGAAGTTTAGAAGAGGCTGGGGGTATGCAGGGCATGCTCAGAAATTTGGGCAAAGCTGTACTGCTCTCCTTTGAAACACAAAAAGCAGACGAGGAACAAGAAATCTATTAACAGTGCATTTACTATACGTAGAACTTTCTTTAAAGGATTCCTTCCTTATAGAAAGCATCATTTTCTCCACAGGTAGTTAGAGAGCAGAGCTACGACTGCAATGACTGAAAGCTTAGCTAGCCAAATGTCTGGTAAATAGAAGGTCCATGATGAATGAATGAGCGAGTTATTGTTTTTAGGTTGTGGTAGGCTTGTGACAGGAGGAGCTGTACTACAATGCAGGGGTTCTCAAAGGGAGCAGCATCCTCATCACCTGAAAACTTGGTCAAAATGCAGAATTTCAAGACCCACTCCAGACCTCCTGAATCAGAAACTCTGGGGTGAGGACCAATAATCCATATTTCTTTTTTTAAAAAGTTAAAAAAATTTTTTTAAGTTCTTAATTTTGAAATAGTTTGAGATTTACCCTCCCAAATTGCAAAAGAATACAAAAGACATTCTCATACCCTTCACCCAACTTCCCCCAATATTGCCATCTTACATAATCACAGTGCAGTGATCACAACCACGAGTGATATTGACGCAGCCCTATTACCTAATCTACAGACTTTATCTAAATTCCATCAGTTGTCCTTCTCTTCTTGAGATCCAATCCAGGATTATACATTGCATTCAGCTGCCATGTTACTGTATTCTCTTTAAATCTGGGGCAGTTCCTCAGCCTTTCTTTGTCTTTCATGATCTGTGTACTTATATTCACTAGTTATATGATCTGCATACTTATTCACCAGTTATGTGTAGGCTATCCTACAGTTGGGTTTGCCTGGCGTTTTCTCACAATTGAATGCCAGTTATGTGTTTTTGGTAAGAGCACCATAGAACGGATGCTCAGAAATAATGTTGTGCCCTTTCAGTACATTGTGTTGGGGGTACATGATGTCTGTACGTCTTATTACCCGTGATGTTAACTTTCTCACTTGGTGAAGATGGTGTCTGCCAGGTTTCTCCACTGCAAAATGATCATTTTTTTTTTCCTTCCTGTGATTAATAAGCATCAAATTTTGAAGCTTTATAAATGTCATTTCTTCTCATTCTTNTGTACGTCTTATTACCCGTGATGTTAACTTTCTCACTTGGTGAAGATGGTGTCTGCCAGGTTTCTCCACTGCAAAATGATCATTTTTTTTTTCCTTCCTGTGATTAATAAGCATCAAATTTTGAAGCTTTATAAATGTCATTTCTTCTCATTCTTTCACATATTAATTTTAGCATTCGTAGGTGATTCTTGCCTGAAACAAATACTAACGTGCCATTTGTCAATGGTGATTTTTTTCTAGTTCCATCCTTTCCTATCTGTTTATTAATTGGAATTTTATTGTAAGGAAGTGCTTTCTTTTCTTCCTCATTTGTTGATTAAATTACTTCTTATATCAGTATGGACTCATGGGTATTTATTTTGTTCGGTGAATTACAATCCATGTGTTAATTTGCTAGAGCTGCCATGAGAAAAGGTGTCAGGGCCTAAATGGCTTAAACAGCATAAATGTATCTTCTTACACTTCTGGAGGCTTGCAGTCTGAGATCAAGGTATCAGAAGGGCTGGTTCTTTCTGAGCCTCTCTCCTTGACTTGCAGGTGGTTGTCATCTCCGTGTGTCTTCATCTGCCTTCGTATAACCTAATGTCCCAATGCCCTCTTATAAGGACACAAGTCGTATTGGATTAGTGCCCACCCCAATGAGTTTATTTTTTCTGAACTTTCTGCAAGGGGAGAAAAATATTTATTTTTTTAATTGGAGGATAATTGCTTTACAATGTTGTGTTGGCTTCTGCCATACAACAGTGTGATTCAGTCATAAGTATACATATGTCCCCTCCCTCTTGAACCTCCTTCCCACCCTCTTATCCCACCTATCCCTCTAGGTTGCTAATGACTTTAACTTAATTACCTCTTAAAGACCCTACCTTTAAATATAGTCATAGTTTAAGGTACTGGGGGTTAGGACTTCTGTGTCTGAATTTTGGGCAGATATAATTCAGCTCATAACAACCTATGATGGTCATTATATTTTGTTGCTCAAATCATCCCCAGTTTGGCCATTGGAAGCTCCATCATGGTGGTTCCTGTGTCCTTTTTTCCTTCCCCTAATAATTTTTGTGTGCTCTCTCGCTTTTCAATACNTGAATTTTGGGCAGATATAATTCAGCTCATAACAACCTATGATGGTCATTATATTTTGTTGCTCAAATCATCCCCAGTTTGGCCATTGGAAGCTCCATCATGGTGGTTCCTGTGTCCTTTTTTCCTTCCCCTAATAATTTTTGTGTGCTCTCTCGCTTTTCAATACCACAAGATGTTCTAGGCACATCTTTTACTTTTTCTTCCTCAGCCCCAGAATTATGCATTTCTCCAAGAAGCCCTCATTCTTTCTGTTGGAGGATAATAGTGGTCATCTCCTGGATGCCTCTGTGGCCAGCTGAAGTTTGAGAATCCCTGATAAACTGGTTCTGAGCCCAGGCTTGAATCCAGGTGTACCCTTCTTAGATGAGTGACATTCAATTAGTCACTTGATCTCTATATGTCTGTTTACTCTCCTGATGAAAGGGTGTAATGCTACCCATCTCCCAGGGTGGGTATAGGATTGGGTGATATGTTACATAAAGCATTTTTCACACCCTCATCTCATAATCAATGCCCAATAATGATTGGCTTTCATTATTAGGTGATCATTTCTAAAGGCCGAAGACTCAATAACACATTTTCATCTGGGAAATAGATTCTAGAAGGATTCCCAAGCATGTCTCAGTGACCTATAGAATAAACTTTACAGTTAGGGAATTGTGATCTTGAGATCATAGCTGGCATTTCCCAGGAAGATCACAGATGCCCATCCTGCAGCATTTCTTCTGGGTGAAGACTCAATAACACATTTTCATCTGGGAAATAGATTCTAGAAGGATTCCCAAGCATGTCTCAGTGACCTATAGAATAAACTTTACAGTTAGGGAATTGTGATCTTGAGATCATAGCTGGCATTTCCCAGGAAGATCACAGATGCCCATCCTGCAGCATTTCTTCTGGGCTCTAATGTCCACCAGCATCCCCAATGCACTGGGTACCTGAGGGAAGGCTGTGGGTGCGACGGGGAGTCTGGATTTAATTCCTCATCTCATGGTTTGGTTTCCAGTCTCCAGGTGGGCCAGGCCACCTCCCTTGAAACCCAGGAGTTTTAGCTCTTATTCCTTCTCCATTTGGAAGACCACCTTCTAAAGAGTAATAGGGTGTGGGGGAGNTGCCTTTTCCCACCGGGAGGGAAGCCCTTCTCTGCATCCTCCCAGCTGTATGTACACCTTCTCTGTCTCCAAGAGACACAGCTGCCCCTCCTCATCACCTCTGGACACCCCTATCACCTTATCAACTCCAATCAGTCCAGTCGTTCTCCAGGAGTGGTCCCCAGACCAGCCGCATCCACATCACTTGGGCAGGTGTTAGAACTCAAATCCTAGAGCCCCACCCAGGCCTACTGAGTCAGAAATTGTGAGGTGGGGCCCAGCAGTCTTGTCTTGACAAGCCCTCCCCCCCGCAAAATTCAGACACTCTTATTTGCCAACTGCTGCTGTGGCATGTGGTGGACCCATGAGGCAGGGGAGAAGGTGGAGTCATAGAGGAGCTTGAAGGCAAACCGCTCACCTGAAGCTGGTTTCTCAGACCCACTTGCTCCCTGCCAGGGCCATCCTGTGTGAAGCTTTGCTTGTTCGTAAAAGAATCAATGGATGATGAAAAGGCAGTGACAGGGAAGAGATGGGCCAGTTGTGACAGTAAAAAAAACAGCTAGGCATTCAGGGGAGTCAGTCATCCCATGATGTAGGCAGTAAACTGCACACCAGCTGAGCCCTGGGTACAAAGGCTCTTGGTGGATTCCTGTTCTTCTCTTGCTGTAAAGTGGTGGGGAGGTTGTGTTTGTCATTTGTACCCCCTCACTCTCAGACAGCAAAGCATAGACGTTAAGAGCCGAAGGTCTGAAATCAGACAGATTGAGGTGCAAACTGCATCTGTGGTCCTACTGGACAGGTGGCCTCAGCTCCTAGAATATGGTTTGGCACACAGTTGGTGTGAGGTACCCCTGTTTCTTCATCTGTAAAATTGAGATGATAACTGGAGCTCCTGCCTAAATAGTTCTGAGGATGAATGAAGTGACGTCTACCAAGTGTTTCGCTCTGTGTCCGGACAGAGGGATGGTTCAACCGCTGTTGGCCTGGACCCGGATTCTGGGTGGAGAGTTAAGGAGTTGAGTTCAGGAGTTCTGGAATTGGTAGTCACTCTGTAATCAAGCTGGGAAATTCTAACAGACTGTCTTCAGGCAGTTTCATCAAGGGTAGTGGTTATGGAGTCACAAGCCAGGGTTCAGATTCTCACTCAGCTGCCCATCAGCTCTGTGATCTCAGGCAGATTACTTAGCCCCCTCGCTTCTGCCTCAGAGATTGTGGTGAAGATTAATTTACAGACAGTGGCTCAATCTGCCTAAAATATCTCCCACGGTGCTTGGTACAGAGTAATAGCAGAACTAGTTTGCTTTTATTTAAAAAACAACAACAACAACAACAAAACACCCAAGGACAACTGAAAGTGGATTTGTTTGGGGAAGGGATGGAGATCTGAAGGTGAGGGCCTTCTTTCCTGACTGTTCATGCATTGGAGGCCCACAAGAGAGATTGGATTGAAATGAATACATTGAGTGGAAACGTCTGAAGATGCAGAGGCTTCGATCAGAGGATTTTCTCCGAGCAGGACATTGAGATGAAAATGTTCTGGGAAAGTTTTTATAAGCTTCACATCCTATGCAAATGTTGGTGGTTCCTTCTGCATTTCCAGGGAAGCACTAGAATGTTCCACCTGGAGTTTAAGCCTTAGTGTGGAGCCAGTACTTGGAAAGGAAGATGTGTTCTAGGAGCACAGAATCTTCTTTCATGTTCCAGGATCTTGGAGGGGCCACCAAAAAGGATCTGGCNAAAACACCCAAGGACAACTGAAAGTGGATTTGTTTGGGGAGGGGATGGAGATCTGAAGGTGAGGGCCTTCTTTCCTGACTGTTCATGCATTGGAGGCCCACAAGAGAGATTGGATTGAAATGAATACATTGAGTGGAAATGTCTGAAGATGCAGAGGCTTCGATCAGAGGATTTTCTCCGAGCAGGACATTGAGATGAAAATGTTCTGGGAAAGTTTTTATAAGCTTCACATCCTATGCAAATGTTGGTGGTTCCTTCTGCATTTCCAGGGAAGCACTAGAATGTTCCACCTGGAGTTTAAGCCTTAGTGTGGAGCCAGTACTTGGAAAGGAAGATGTGTTCTAGGAGCACAGAATCTTCTTTCATGTTCCAGGATCTTGGAGGGGCCACCAAAAAGGATCTGGCTGTAAGAGTGGGACCATGAGGAGCCAGGAATCTGAGTGTCAGGGGAGGCTGGGGATCATGTCAGGGTCAGAGCGGTACCTGGAAGGTCACCATTAGGGATCCTTAGATGATGTGATAGGAGGGGGAATGTTGCCAAGGGGTGTGTGTGTGTGCATGTGCATGTGTGTGTATGTTTGTACATGTATATGGGTGAATGTGCACGCACACATGCATGTGTGTGCACGTATGTGAGTGTATGTTTATGTGTGTTTGTGTGTATGCAAGGGGTGTGTGCATACATGCGTGTGTATGTATTTGTATGTGTATGTGTGTGCATGTATGTATTTATGGGTGTGCCTGCATGTGCATCTATGTATACACACAGTGTGTGCACATGTGTATGTGTGTATTTATGTGGTGTATGTGTGTATGCAAGGGATGTGTGTGTGCATGTGTTTCTATGTGTGTATGGGTGAATGTGCTTGTGTGTTTATGTATACATGTGTACATGTATGTATGCATGTGTATATGTATGTGTGTTTTGTGTGTGTTCATGTATGTGTGTAAGCAAGGGGTGTGTGTGCACACATGTACATCTGTTTGTACTTGTGTGTGTATGTGTGTGCATTTATGTGCTTATGTATGTATGTGTGCATTTATGTTTGTGAGTATGTGTTTATGTGTGTGTGCATATATGTGTATTTACGTGTGCATGCATGTGTGTGTGTATGTGTTTGCCTGCACTCCTGCAACGAATATCTGCGAATACTTGATGAAACATTTAGGAACAAGTGAGCTGCCGTAACTCTTGAATTCTCCTTTTTTCACTTGGCCCGGAAGTCTCTTCATTGTGACAGCAGAAACCAGAATTCCCTCAGGGCCCTAGGTACCACCAAGGGGAGAAACCATTGCGTTAGCGCCCTGAGCAGCATCAAGACTGGCTTCTTTCCCCTAAGGAACTTGTTGAGACTAGAACGTGCTCCCAACCTGCGGGTGCTGGGGAAGTGGAGTGGGCAGTCGCATGTGGCCGTCTGCGTGGGGTGGGCCGAGCATGTGGACGCCTGGCGCAGCTCCCTCCTCTGTCCTCACATCTGAAGCCAGGCCATCTCTTCACTTCATCACATCTCAGTGCA
The DNA here is from genome assembly GCA_006410675.1 of Oreotragus oreotragus. Lineage (NCBI taxonomy): Eukaryota > Metazoa > Chordata > Mammalia > Artiodactyla > Bovidae > Oreotragus > Oreotragus oreotragus. The sequence goes on from SJYX01016164.1 coordinate 38,081, forward strand.
TCTCTGTCTGTCTGGATGCAAGCTGCTGCCTCTCTTCTCTTTTCTGTGGACCCCACTGGCTTTTCCCACTGAGTTTTGCTTGAGGAGTTTGGGATCTGGAGGAGACATATGCCTTCCATTCGTGCCCGGTCCCCTTTGGGATTCAGATGCTGCCTTAGCACACGAGTCCAGTTGTTCTCCCAGCCTGCTGGTGCAGGCAGAGACGAGGACCACACTTGGGTACCATCCTCTTCCAGGGTGGAGTTTCAAGTTCTCCCACAGGTTAGAGAGAACCCCGGAGGTCTGGCTCTTCCAGGTCTCATGTGTTTCCTGGGTAAATACATGTCTCCGGGCTCCTACAAAGGAGCTAAGCATTCACTGAGAGATTACAGGGTTCACAGATTCGGCCAAAACATTTGGCTGACATGAGAATATTCTCCAATAAAGGAAAACCTTATGAGAAACATGCAAATCAGTTTTACCTATGAGTTGATCTGGCATGTCTCTTTTCTCTGAAACCACAGCTAGGGTCCCTTGACCCCCGTCTTCCTCCCAAATCAGGTAGTTGCTCACTTGAAGTTTAGAAGAGGCTGGGGGTATGCAGGGCATGCTCAGGAATTTGGGCAAAGCTGTACTGCTCTCCTTTGAAACACAAAAAGCAGACGAGGAACAAGAAATCTATTAACAGTGCATTTACTATACGTAGAACTTTCTTTAAAGGACTCATTCCTTATAGAAAGCATCATTTTCTCCACAGGTAGTTAGAGAGAAGAGCTACGACTGCAATGACTGAAAGCTTAGCTAGCCAAATGTCTGGTAAATAGAAGGTCCATGATGAATGAATGAGCGAGTTATTGTTTTTAGGTTGTGGTAGGCTTGTGACAGGAGGAGCTGTACTACAATGCAGGGGTTCTCAAAGGGAGCAGCATCCTCATCACCTGAAAACTTGGTCAAAATGCAGAATTTCAAGACCCACTCCAGACCTCCTGAATCAGAAACTCTGGGGTGAGGACCAATAATCCATATTTCTTTTTTTAAAAAGTTAAAAAAAATTTTTTTTAAGTTCTTGATTTTGAAATAGTTTGAGATTTACCCTCCCAAATTGCAAAAGAATACAAAAGACGTTCTCATACCCTTCACCCAGCTTCCCCCAATATTGCCATCTTACATAATCACAGTGCAGTGATCACAACCACGAGTGATATTGACGCAGCCCTATTACCTAATCTACAGACTTTATCTAAATTCCATCAGTTGTCCTTCTCTTCTTGAGATCCAATCCAGGATTATACATTGCATTCAGCTGCCATGTTACTGTATTCTCTTTAAATCTGGGGCAGTTCCTCAGCCTTTCTTTGTCTTTCATGATCTGCGTACTTATATTCACTAGTTATATGATCTGCATACTTATTCACCAGTTATGTGTAGGCTATCCTACAGTTGGGTTTGCCTGGCGTTTTCTCACAATTGAATGCCAGTTATGTGTTTTTGGTAAGAGCACCATAGAACGGATGCTCAGAAATAATGTTGTGCCCTTTCAGTACATTGTGTTGGGGGTACATGATGTCTGTACGTCTTATTACCCGTGATGTTAACTTTCTCACTTGGTGAAGATGGTGTCTGCCAGGTTTCTCCACTGCAAAATGATCATTTTTTTTTTCCTTCCTGTGATTAATAAGCATCAAATTTTGAAGCTTTATAAATGTCATTTCTTCTCATTCTTTCACATATTAATTTTAGCATTCGTAGGTGATTCTTGCCTGAAACAAATACTAACGTGCCATTTGTCAATGGTGATTTTTTTCTAGTTCCATCCTTTCCTCTCTATTTATTAATTGGAATTTTATTGTAAGGAAGTGCTTTCTTTTCTTCCTCATTTGTTGATTAAATTACTTCTTATATCAGTATGGACTCATGGGTATTTATTTTGTTCTGTGAATTACAATCCATGTGTTAATTTGCTAGAGCTGCCATGAGAAAAGGTGTCAGGGCCTAAATGGCTTAAACAGCATAAATGTATCTTCTTACACTTCTGGAGGCTTGCAGTCTGAGATCAAGGTATCAGAAGGGCTGGTTCTTTCTGAGCCTCTCTCCTTGACTTGCAGGTGGTTGTCATCTCCGTGTGTCTTCATCTGCCTTCGTATAACCTAATGTCCCAATGCCCTCTTATAAGGACACAAGTCGTATTGGATTAGTGCCCACCCCAATGAGTTTATTTTTTCTGAACTTTCTGCAAGGGGAGAAAAATATTTATTTTTTTAATTGGAGGATAATTGCTTTACAATGTTGTGTTGGCTTCTGCCATACAACAGTGTGATTCAGTCATAAGTATACATATGTCCCCTCCCTCTTGAACCTCCTTCCCACCCTCTTATCCCACCTATTCCTCTAGGTTGCTAATGACTTTAACTTAATTACCTCTTAAAGACCCTACCTTTAAATATAGTCATAGTTTAAGGTACTGGGGGTTAGGACTTCTGTGTCTGAATTTTGGGCAGATATAATTCAGCTCATAACAACCTATGATGGTCATTATATTTTGTTGCTCAAATCATCCCCAGTTTGGCCATTGGAAGCTCCATCATGGTGGTTCCTGTGTCCTTTTTTCCTTCCCCTAATAATTTTTGTGTGCTCTCTTGCTCTTCAATACCACAAGATGTTCTAGGCACATCTTTTACTTTTTCTTCCTTGGCCCCAGAATTATGCATTTCTCTAAGAAGCCCTCATTCTTTCTGTTGGAGGATAATAGTGGTCATCTCCTGGATGCCTCTGTGGCAGGCTGAAGTTTGAGAATCTCTGATAAACTGGTTCTGAGCCCAGGCTTGAATCCAGGTGTACCCTTCTTAGATGAGTGACATTCAATTAGTCACTTGATCTCTATATGTCTGTTTACTCTCCTGATGAAAGGGTGTAATGCTATCCATCTCCCAGGGTGGGTATAGGATTGGGTGATATGTTACATAAAGCATTTTTCACACCCTCATCTCATAATCAATGCCCAATAATGATTGGCTTTCATTATTAGGTGATCATTTCTAAAGGCCAAAGACTCAATAACACATTTTCATCTGGGAAATAGATTCTAGAGGGATTCCCAAGCATGTCTCATTGACCTATAGAATAAACTTTACAGTTAGGGAATTGTGATCTTGAGATCATAGCTGCCATTTCCCAGGAAGATCACAGATGCCTATCCTGCAGCATTTCTTCTGGGCTCTAATGTCCACCAGCATCCCCAGTGCACTGGGTACCTGAGGGAAGGCTGTGGGTGTGACGGGGAGTCTGGATTTAATTCCTCATCTCATGGTTTGGTTTCCAGTCTCCAAGTGGGCCAGGCCACTTCCCTTGAAACCTAGGAGTTTTAGCTCTTATTCCTTCTCCATTTGGAAGACCACCTTCTAAAGAGTAATAGGGTGTGGGGGAGGGTTACATGATGAGGGTTTTAGTTTTCAGTTGCCAGGGCAACAGGGGATCATGGTGAGTGGGAGAGGTCATAGCTGTGAAGAAGACAGAGCGAGGCTGTTCCGATTTTTGTTACGTTTGTTAATTATCTCTGTCTTTTTTTTGCAGAGAGCACGGATAACTTTGTCTCTTGTAAGTCTCTTTTACCTTTTGCTTTGAAAGTGATTTATTCTGATACTTTTGGTGACTACTGAGTCCAGTTAGCCCTCTTTCCTGTTCTATCACCATCCCCAGACCCATGGCTGCTGAGAGGATCTGAGTGAACCGCAAAAGGAGAGTAGAAACTCTTCTTGGGCAGTTCCAAGCCCATGCCTCTTAGATGGTCACTTGCTGCCTCAATTTTCCGGCAGTTTTCTAGGGTCTGACCATGTTGCGGGTCTTCCTACCCAGACAGAGAGAGGTGGTGTCAGGAAGGATATGGGGTTCATGTGCCCTGGTGGACCCGTGCTGAGCATCTCAGTTGTTCTTGCAGAGAGAATGTGGAGCCTCTGATGTTAGTGTTTGTCACCTGCTTCAAGAGCCAGGGAATTTGGCCAGAACCCACCCAGGTGGTGCTAGTGGTAAAGAATCTGCCTGCCAGTGCAAGAGACCTAAGAGACGTGGGTTCAATCCCTAGATCGGGAAGATCCCCTGGAGGAGGGCATGGCAACCCACTCCAGCATTCTTGCCTGGGAAACCCATGGACAAAGGAGCCTGGCAGGCTATAGTTCATGGGGTCGCAAAGAGTAGGATGCAAGTGAAGCAACTGAGCACGCAAGACAAGTGGAGCTGTGATGTTTTCCAAATTTGCTGATGTACTGAGTGCGTCATCTGTCTCTTATACACATCTAGATGTGTATAAGAGACAGGAACCCACCCAGGTGGTGCTAGTGGCAAAGAATCTGCCTGCCAGTGCAAGAGACCTAAGAGACGTGGGTTCAGTCCCTAGATCAGGAAGATCCCCTGGAGGAGGGCATGGCAACCCACTCCAGCATTCTTGCCTGGGAAACCCATGGACAACGGAGCCTGGCAGGCTACAGTTCATGGGGTCGCAAAGAGTAGGATGCAAGTGAAGCAACTGAGCACGCAAGACAAGTGGAGCTGTGACTGGCAAGGTCTCCCATAGGCTCATCTGTCTTTAAATGAAGTTATTGAGGCTCAGTCTATAAGCGATTCGGGGCCAGGACTAGAAAACTCCCAAAGGATTTGGGGGTTTGCTCATGGACTGTAGGGGAACCCATGTTTATTCCTTTTCCTTTTGTCCCCCATGGTAGAGGGATGGTGACAGCTGAGGTCATTTCAGCTTCTTCTGTGGCCTGAGACAGCAGTCTTTTTTAGGACATGCACTGCTGCTCAGCCCAGATGTAAATATCACCTGTACTTCCTTTATTTGTCCTTGGTCTTAGAGGACTTGTCATCTCACAGAATATCCCTCCGGAGAAATTTGAACCAGGGGTGTCTGGATAAGTTGGTGATTACAGATGGAGGTCTGAGGGAGGCTTGGCTGCTCCTCCAGGCCTTGCTGGGAAGACCTGGTGTTTCCTAGTCAGATCATCTTGCTGCTTAACTGAAGCTGCCACTGTGCTCTGAAATCTGCCTCAGGACAATGGATACTGGGTAGTTTGTGGGGCCACAGGCCTCCTGGATCTCACTGAGGAGTGAAGAGGGAGCAGGATGGGCATAGAAAGAAGGGACAGGATAAAGGATGCAGAGAGGAGCTGTGTGTAGCCAGAGCTGCCTTCACTGACAAAATGGGCTGAATCCAGACCCTGGCTGTGATCCCAAACCATCTCCTTTCCCCTTATCTATCCAATAGCTCATAGCCCGTGTTGCCCAGGTTAGGGTTAGGCTGTTTACTCTGGGATGTGAATCGGGGGATGAGTGAAGGCTCTTTATGCCTATGCAGTCTGTCCTTGAGCTGTCAACACCTGCCAGGGAGCCTCTGGGGATCTGGTCTCTGGGGACCCCTACAAAGCCTGGAGAGGTCAGACAGAGTCTGATTTCAAAGGCATATTCTCTAGGAAGAACTTTCGAGAAGGCTTGGGAGTTGGGTAAGAACTGTGGGGGAGGTTCTCGTGGCCAGCAAACCAATGACTCTTCTGTTTTTCTGTTTGGTTTTCAGTCTACGAAGTGAGCCCCACCCCTCCTATCACTGTGACCCACAAACCAGAGGAAGACACTTTTGGGGTGAGTCACTTCTTGGTCAAGAGAAAGGTGTTTACTGATGCAGTGGTTTTCCGCCTTCTATTTTAAGTCGTCAACTTTTCCAAACACCGCCTAGTTTGGAACTGTGGCATAAAGAAGCCGTGATGAATGACCTCCTCTCAGGTGGTTGAAACTTGATGAGAATAATTCATTGTTTGAGGAAGTCTTTCAGGATCTGCTTTAAGCCCCCGGGCTTGGAAGAGAAGAGTTTGAGAATTCCCACTGCATTAGCAGCCAGCTGGGCCTGATTTGAAGGGGCTGCTAATTGTACAAACTTTTACAAAAGTCAGAGTTGCCTGGGTTGTCTTGTTGGGTGCGAGGTGCCCCTACCTCCATCTCAGAGCCTGAGATTTCTCTGGGGAGGAAAGGAAAGAGGTCTTTTTAGAATCTCATGGATAAGAATATTAGCCCAGGCAGGTCAATGTGAAGATGCAGGATTTACTTGCTCATTAAAACCACAATGAGACAATAGACAGAAGCCTCTCTGGGCTTCCTCCTGCGTCTGTTGGGATGGCCCCAGCGGAGAGGGCTCAGAACACTGAATCATGGAAGTTTTCTCTAATCAATTTGGGTAATTTATTTTTTGATATTTGTAGAACCTCATAAGTTATGTCTTCTCAAAACTTTCCTCAGTCTGAGAAGTTCTGGAGTTTACTGAATTTCTGGGAGGCCTCCGTTGCTACTGTAATAGGGCTGTTCTCACCTGAGCCCGTGGGTTACTCACACAGCCCTCGGGTCTTCAGTAACAGTGCTCGCTTGTCTGTGCTTGGCTCCTAACAGGTATCCATAGCAGTTGGACTTGCTGCTTTTGCCTGTGTCCTGCTGGTGGTTCTGTTTATCATGATCAACAAGTATGGGCGACGGTCCAAATTTGGAATGAAAGGTAAGGTGGGCTGTTCATTTGCGAGGGTCGGATCGGGACCCATGGCTCCTTTTGATTAAAAGATGCTGTTTTGGTCTCTCTCTGCTCTCTGAGAGGGTCTCTTGTGGTGGGCTTAAGTGGCCCTGGCTGGTGACTCCTGTCCACATCTTTATTATTGGTAATGATGGATTGAAGCAGTGTTGATGTCTGTGAGGACCAGATTGTGGATGACTTGGTTTTTCTATGATGACCGAAAACATGGCTTCAATGGGCCGGTGCCAAGATGATGCAGAGAGGTTAAGAAAGTAAAGCAAAGTTTGTTTAAGCAAGGAGACGCTCTTAGAGGGAGAGCGGGCAGACAGATGAGGGNAGGATAAAGGATGCAGAGAGGAGCTGTGTGTAGCCAGAGCTGCCTTCACTGACAAAATGGGCTGAATCCAGACCCTGGCTGTGATCCCAAACCATCTCCTTTCCCCTTATCTATCCAATAGCTCATAGCCCGTGTTGCCCAGGTTAGGGTTAGGCTGTTTACTCTGGGATGTGAATCGGGGGATGAGTGAAGGCTCTTTATGCCTATGCAGTCTGTCCTTGAGCTGTCAACACCTGCCAGGGAGCCTCTGGGGATCTGGTCTCTGGGGACCCCTACAAAGCCTGGAGAGGTCAGACAGAGTCTGATTTCAAAGGCATATTCTCTAGGAAGAACTTTCGAGAAGGCTTGGGAGTTGGGTAAGAACTGTGGGGGAGGTTCTCGTGGCCAGCAAACCAATGACTCTTCTGTTTTTCTGTTTGGTTTTCAGTCTACGAAGTGAGCCCCACCCCTCCTATCACTGTGACCCACAAACCAGAGGAAGACACTTTTGGGGTGAGTCACTTCTTGGTCAAGAGAAAGGTGTTTACTGATGCAGTGGTTTTCCGCCTTCTATTTTAAGTCGTCAACTTTTCCAAACACCGCCTAGTTTGGAACTGTGGCATAAAGAAGCCGTGATGAATGACCTCCTCTCAGGTGGTTGAAACTTGATGAGAATAATTCATTGTTTGAGGAAGTCTTTCAGGATCTGCTTTAAGCCCCTGGGCTTGGAAGAGAAGAGTTTGAGAATTCCCACTGCATTAGCAGCCAGCTGGGCCTGATTTGAAGGGGCTGCTAATTGTACAAACTTTTACAAAAGTCAGAGTTGCCTGGGTTGTCTTGTTGGGTGCGAGGTGCCCCTACCTCCATCTCAGAGCCTGAGATTTCTCTGGGGAGGAAAGGAAAGAGGTCTTTTTAGAATCTCATGGATAAGAATATTAGCCCAGGCAGGTCAATGTGAAGATGCAGGATTTACTTGCTCATTAAAACCACAATGAGACAATAGACAGAAGCCTCTCTGGGCTTCCTCCTGCGTCTGTTGGGATGGCCCCAGCGGAGAGGGCTCAGAACACTGAATCATGGAAGTTTTCTCTAATCAATTTGGGTAATTTATTTTTTGATATTTGTAGAACCTCATAAGTTATGTCTTCTCAAAACTTTCCTCAGTCTGAGAAGTTCTGGAGTTTACTGAATTTCTGGGAGGCCTCCGTTGCTACTGTAATAGGGCTGTTCTCACCTGAGCCCGTGGGTTACTCACACAGCCCTCGGGTCTTCAGTAACAGTGCTCGCTTGTCTGTGCTTGGCTCCTAACAGGTATCCATAGCAGTTGGACTTGCTGCTTTTGCCTGTGTCCTGCTGGTGGTTCTGTTTATCATGATCAACAAGTATGGGCGACGGTCCAAATTTGGAATGAAAGGTAAGGTGGGCTGTTCATTTGCGAGGGTCGGATCGGGACCCATGGCTCCTTTTGATTAAAAGATGCTGTTTTGGTCTCTCTCTGCTCTCTGAGAGGGTCTCTTGTGGTGGGCTTAAGTGGCCCTGGCTGGTGACTCCTGTCCACATCTTTATTATTGGTAATGATGGATTGAAGCAGTGTTGANGACCCATGGCTCCTTTTGATTAAAAGATGCTGTTTTGGTCTCTCTCTGCTCTCTGAGAGGGTCTCTTGTGGTGGGCTTAAGTGGCCCTGGCTGGTGACTCCTGTCCACATCTTTATTATTGGTAATGATGGATTGAAGCAGTGTTGATGTCTGTGAGGACCAGATTGTGGATGACTTGGTTTTTCTATGATGACCGAAAACATGGCTTCAATGGGCCGGTGCCAAGATGATGCAGAGAGGTTAAGAAAGTAAAGCAAAGTTTGTTTAAGCAAGGAGACGCTCTTAGAGGGAGAGCGGGCAGACAGATGAGGGATTCATCTGTCTGGGTCTCTTTGGCAAGCCAGTTATGAGGGGCGTATAAATGAATGGGCAGAATATTCACTGAGGAAGGAGGGGTTTGGGGGTAGACTCGCCTGAGTTTTCACCCCAGCTCCATTTTCCTCAGGGGAGGAGGAACTTCTGTCCCTGTTTAGCTTAGATCAAAAGTGTCATGGCATCTGTGCATGATGAGTACTTCCTATCTGTAAGGCTAATCTNACTGAGGAAGGAGGGGTTTGGGGGTAGACTCGCCTGAGTTTTCACCCCAGCTCCATTTTCCTCAGGGGAGGAGGAACTTCTGTCCCTGTTTAGCTTAGATCAAAAGTGTCATGGCATCTGTGCATGATGAGTACTTCCTATCTGTAAGGCTAATCTTGTTATAGTGAGAGAGTGTGTGCGTGCTAAGTCTCTTCCGTTGTGTCCGACTCTTTGCGACTCCGTGGACTGTAGCCCAGCAGGCTTCTCTGTCCGTGGGATTCTGGAGCGGGTTGCCATGCCCTCCTGCAGAGGATCTGCCCTACCCGGGGATCAAACGCGTGTCCCTTATGTCTCCTGCACTGGCCGGTGGGTTCTTTATCAACAGTGCCACCTGGGAAGCCCAGTGCCTAATGAGGACACAATGAGTGAAAGATGACATTTAGACTCAGGAGGTTCCTGCCTTTCCTCACCTTTCTTTGCTGCTTGAACCCTTATCACCCAAAATATGTGGTTTCCTGTCAGTCTGNTGGCCGGTGGGTTCTTTATCAACAGTGCCACCTGGGAAGCCCAGTGCGTAATGAGAACACAATGAGTGAAAGATGACATTTAGACTCAGGAGGTTCCTGCCTTTCCTCACCTTTCTTTGCTGCTTGAACCCTTATCACCCAAAATATGTGGTTTCCTGTCAGTCTGAAGGTCCCTGCTTTCCTTTGTCTGCCTATGGACCCCTGCTGTTTATAGGCTGCGTGATTTCTGGCCACCTGGCTCCTGCCCCATTTCTCTGCTCATACCTAGCTACCTGCCTCCTGAAACAAAGGGACTTTCTGAGTAACCAGGTTTTGCCCTTGCCTGCGCCTATCTGTGGAGTTGTGATGAGAAGGCATTCAGAGAGTTAGATGTCGGTGGTAGCCTCTGGCATTGAAAGTGGCCTATGCAGGGTATTCCAGCACATAGCTCTTCACAGAGTTCCAGAAACGATGCCAACAGCATCATGATTGCTAAATCTGCTGACCGGTTTCCACGACATGGAGCACTCAAGCCCATGAACACTGGGATCAGGCGTGAGATGTGGCTCTCCACCAAGACTTGGGTTAAGGGGACTGGCACGAAAGGGGTTAATATGGTAAATTAGCATCCATCTGCCTGGTCCCAGGATGGATCTGACCAAATGGCTCAAGGGAGGCTGGGTACCAGTGTTTAAACAAAAACTTGAATTTCAAGATATACTCCCAGCTGGGGTTTCCATTTATGGCTGATGTTAATAGGAGATGGGTGGGGAGGGCTGATGAAGGGTTTGACAGGCCATCAGGTTCCTGAGCTAGGATTCAGGGTGGAGTTTTCTGATGAGATTATGGGGTCCAGAAAGATGATTTCTATGACTTCTGCACCAGAGCTGGTATCTGTGGTGGGGGTCTTGACCTGGGGACTCAGGAACTGAAGGGGAAAGCATAAATGAGATTCACAGGGATAGTGGTCCCTTGAATTAAATGGGGGCTTCTCAAGTGGCTCAGTGGTAAAGAACCCACCTGCCAGTGCAAGAGACATAAGAGACGAGGGTTTGATCCCTGGGCCAGGAAGAGTCCCCTGCAGAAGGAAGTGGAAGCTCACTCCAGTATTCTTGCCTGAAGAATCCCTTGGACAGAGAAGACTGGCTGGCTAGGTGCAAGTCAGGTACGCCTGGGTGACTCAGCAACAACGAAGAATTGATAGGCAAATGTTTGAGTGTTTATTCGTGGCATGGGGATGTGGGGTTGGAAAGGAACTAATCCTCAGCTCCTGTGATGTTCTCAAAAGAGTCTGTGACTGTCCTATAAATCTAGAACACTGATGTATAGCAAGAGATATGGCGTAGAGAACCAGAAAGGTAGGAAACGGGGCAGACTGCCTGGCTTTCTAGAAGCCTCCCGCCTCTTTCTGCTCTTGGTGAAGCTGAACAAGTCCCAACAAGTCAAACCTGGCTTTCTTGAAGTATATGAAATATTTCGTCCAAGAGAAATATGCACAGGCAAATTATAAAGCTTTCTCTATATACATATATAGAAGCTTGGCCCAAAGCCAGATGACTTATTAAACAAGAGGACTTGCCATGGTCAGGTATGTTGGCTGGAGACATTTTATCTGCCAGTACCCCCCACGTGCCAAATAGGGTTTCACAGGTTTGGAAGATAAGCCATCATCCCGTAAGGTTGGAGCCTGGTCTTCTTTTAAAATAGATGATCAATTGATTCTTGGCTGTGCTGGGTCCCCTGGTCGCTGCACAGGGCTTTCTCCAGTTGCAGTGAGCAGGAGCTACTCTCTCGCTGGTGCACGGGCTTCTCCCTGCACATGGCTTCCTTTTTTGCAGAGCACAGGCTGTAGGGTGCTCAGGTTTCAGAAGTTGTGGCATGCGGGCTTAGTTGCTCCACAACATGTGGGATCTTCCCCGAGCAGGGATCGAACCCGTGTCCTCTGCATTGGCAGACGGATTCTCTGCCACTAGACCACCAGGGAAGTCCCTGAGTCTTCAATCTTAGCATCATGCTTGGAGTCCTGGCTTTGAGGACCTAGTGCTATTTCTTGTGCAGACTTGTCCTACCGTGGGAGGAACTTTCTTTGTCTTCCTCCCCTCACATGAGAAAACAGCAGAGCCTTGAGCAGAGGGAAGAATGGGGCATTCCCGCTCTCCCCACTGAGAGGCGCGCCACCAGCTGAGACCCTGCGACAAGCTTGGCAGCGCTGTGAGAGCAGATTTTTCCTGTTAATTGTCATCCGGTCTCTGGAACAGCGTGTCCCCATGTCGGATGGATTAGGCAGCACCCAGGGCGGCGCCTTCCCCTCAGCTGTCCTTGGAGCCTCTCCCAGCGCCTGCTCCCCTCTCTCAGGCTGAACTGCCCTTGTCGGTCTCTACTGAGCTACAAGAACATGTCCATGAGGTCGGCAGTGAAATAGTCCTTAAACTCAGGTGACCTAAAGAAGTTCTGCTAAAATGAGAGGCAAGATGAGACGGTGTATTGAAGGCTGACCCTGTTTAGAATTAAGCCTGCATCTTTCTGGTCTTTATTACACCTGATTGTATTTAGTTCTCATTTTAGGATGACTAGCAAATGCCCCAGGCTGCATCCAGCCTTGATCTTTGATTGCCAGCAGGCATCCCAGTCCAGAAAAAAAAAAAAAGAGCAAAAGTGTGGGTAGCAGAAACCCCCCAACTCTGAAGCAGGCAAACCTCCTTCTCGTCTGAGCCACCCCGTCCTCAGTTTTGAATTTTCAACTCTGGGTTAGAATCTGTAACGTCACTTAATTGCTCTTTGTTCCCAGCAAAGTTACTTAACTTCTCACGGCCTCTGTTCCCCCAGCTTCAAAATGATGCAATGACCCCACCTCCCTCTTTTGATGGCCCTGAGTGCTAAGGTCTGCGTGCCTGATGTTTGCAAGGGCGCCCGTGGTTGTCGTTTTCTTCTTTTCTTTGTGTATAAGCCTTTCCAGGCTCCTTGTATTCTCCTTCCAGGAAGGGCTGCCCTCCCAAGACTTAATCATGCCCTAGTTTGTCCTGCACAGTACTTAGTAAAAACAGTTTTCTTCTGCCCTAATCCTAGGGCACTGTCATTATTTCTCTAGAAACCCCCCAACTCTGAAGCCTGAACGTCATCTATCCTGTTAGACCGGGAGTGACTTGTCATAGAAGCCTGCGATCACTCTGCCCGTATACCTGAAACTTTGCAGTCTGTGACAAATAGTTACTGAACTTAGAAATGAATGACTTTATTTTTACTCATTTAAAAAAAAGCACAGCTTGTTAATCAGTAATGGGCTAGTTAGGGCTCATTTGGAAATCTGAGCTGTCTGGCCAGTGGGAGGGAGAGTGGGGATGATCTGAGAAACTCATAAATAATTCCCACCATCCACATCTGAGGGCCTGGAACACAATGTGTGGATGGGAAGGACTTATTCAAATGAATTCCTTCTGAGAAATAAAAAAAATTAAAAAAATATGAAGATTAGTTAAACACTCATATTCTATTCCTGCCACTCAGAATGACCAACTCACTGTTTTGTTTTATATTGCATCTAATTTTTTTTTTTCTTGTTACTGATGAAAAACTAAAATGGCTTTAACTGTCACCCCTGGTCCCATGGCCCCTCCCATTTCCCTAGGCAGTCATTAGCCTGAGTTCACTGTGCACCCTTCAGTCTGCTTGTTTCATCTCTCTCCCTGTATCTCTGTCTCTCTTTCACTGCTGTCTCTGCACACCCACACTTACCCTCATGGCTGTCTCCCAGCCAACCTCATACTCTGTCAGATTAGCCACTATCTCCACCCTATGACAATCTTAGTGCCCAAGTGTGACAACCAGTTCAATTTTATAATTTTACTTATATATTTGTATATATATATGTGTATATGTGTTTATGCATGTATATATATATATATATATATGGGTTTTTTGATATTACAGTTGCCTTTGTCAACAGATATCTAGAAAATAGTCAAAAATTTGGGTTGGCCAGAAAGCTCGTTCAGATTTTTTCCATCACCTCTTATGGAAAAACCACCTTTCTGGCCTATGCAATATGTATATCTCTGTCTCTTCTAAACCTTTTCAATAAATTTTATTTGGATAAGAGAATGTGCGTGCCAGCAGTTTTAAACAGCATAATTAAAGACTGCAGAACTCCTAAGAATCATCACAGATATGTACAGGATGTGGATATACATATTACATATGTATATATATATGTATACATATGTGAGTATATTTATAAGATGCATCACTTTGTGTATGTTTTAATGTATGCACGTTTATACTGCAAGCACCCTTCCGCATCTTGCTTTATTTACCTGTCATTTGTTAGAGTTCTTGCCATGTTGGTATGTATAGGCATTCCACTGAGCAGTTGTTTTATGGGAGATGAATGTATGGACCAGAGCTTATACAAATGAACTGAAAATGCATTGTCTTAGACATCTTTTCACTGTTATCAGCTGCCATCTTGTTGATCAAAATTCTGGCCTGGAGAGAGGTCTGGATTCTCTCCTGTGGAGCTGTGAGGATTAGAGTTCCTCTCCTCTTGCGATCACAGAGATTCTAGAATGAGGCTGAGTGTCCGGTGGGGATTCTTTGGTCTGTGATGAATCCCTGTGCTTTCGAGGAGGATGATCTGGAAGTGCTTGGTGTGGTGTAGGCACTGGCCAGTCAGAACAGACACCAGCCTTCCTGCTGGGCAGGGCCCTGGGGCTCCCTGCTGGCTTGTGTGTTAACTCATGATCATTGCTGGATCATGCAGTGGTTGGGAGGTTCAGGGCAGGGGTCATTTACCGGGAGGTTCAAAAATAAATGGGCTCCCCAGGTGGCTCAATAGTAAAGAATCTGCCTACCAATGCAGGAACCACTGGAGATGTTGGTTCCATCCCTGGGGTTGGAAAGATCCCCTGGAGAAGGAAATGGCAACCTGCTTCAGTATTCTTGCCTGGGAAATCCTATGGACAGAGGAGCCTGGCAGGCTGCAGTCCACAGGGTTGCAAAAGAGTTGAGCATGACTTAGTGACTAACACAGCAAACAACAGAAATATTTAAAAACAGCTCACTATTTTAACATTTCATTATATTGTGCCAGTGCATCCTGGGCCTGAAAGTGACATGGCTTGGAATTTATACCATGCTTATTCATAAAATATGATATTTAAAAATTATACATCAGAAGATCATGACAGGGGTCTAGCCAGGCTTAACAACATTAGTATTTACAGATGAGAAAATGGAGCATAGGAGGTGCAAGAAAAGAGGTGACTTACTCTGGTTCCTCAGTCTAGTTAAGCTGGGTTGGGCCTAGAATTCCCTTCCCTTGCGTTCTCACCCATTTTTCATGGCACCTAGAATGGCCTAACTGCTTGGTGATGGCTGTCCCACCACGAAGCTCCACAGTGCATCTGCCATCTTTGTTTCACGTGGTTGTTAGAATGATGACCAGGTAAAAGATGCTTTGTCTAAGTATGTCTTTAAATAATTGAACAGGTCCTATAATTCTCATATAAGGTGACTCATTATTATTAAATGAAGAAGAAAGCAAATATGTGGGGTTTTTGGAGCCTGTGAAAAGAGCATACATTTGGAGGACTGCCCTGATGGTCCAGTGGCTACAATTATGTGCTCCCAATGCAGGGGACCCAAGTTCAGGAAATAAGTCCAGTATTTCTTCTTGATAGTTCCCTGGGTAAGGAGCTAGATCCCACAGGCCACAACTAAGACCAGATGCAGCCAAGTAAATAAATAAATCATTTGGAAAAACAACAACAACAACAACAACAAAGGTCTTTGATGCCCTGTGTCAGTAACTGGGGGCAGAGACTAATATATATATATATATATATATTTTTTTTTTTTTTTTTTTAAAAGAGCATACATTCTTTGGTCCGTCTTATCTGACTACCTCTTATGTATGTATGTATTTAGGTATGTGTGCATGCTCAGTTGTTCCTGACTCTTTTCAACCCTTTGCAACTTTGCCAGGCTTCTCTGTCCATGGGATTTTTCAGGCAAGAATACTGGAGTGGGTTGCCATTTCCTCCCCCAGGATATCTGACCCAGGGATCAAAGCCAAGTCTCCTGCACTGATGCCTGCATTGGCAGGCATCGAGGTTATCCACGGAGCCACTGGGGAAGTCACGTAAGCATCTTTATATATCTCCAGATGAGAGTTACTGTGGCAGTGAACTTCCTTTGTCTTGGTTCCCTCTTACTCCCACAGAAGAACCAAAATAATTGTTTATTAGAGTTGAAACAGACCTTAGACTTCTTTGGCTAATGTCTCCATTGTACAGGTAAGGAAAGAGACCCAGGGAAATGAAATGGCATGCCAAAATACATGGCTAGCTAGAGCAATGCTGGCCTGCTTTCCCATATACGTGGTGTGCGCAGAGAGTCTGGGAGAGTCTGGGAGATGAAGCTGGATTATGAATACGTAAGCTTTGCTTATTCAGTATTTTATCTAATTATCTTTGAATGCCATCCCACTTCAACAGGGCTTCCAAAAGTATGAATCTGCTTTTCTCAAACTGGGACACACCTGGCCTGGGGAAAATGTGGGAGCTGATGGAAGAGTCTTGCTTCCCAGGCTTAGAGGACATCCTTTCTCTCTTTCTGGACACACTGGGGACCACCTGGCAAGGCAGAGGAGGTGGGAGGCTGGGAAGGCAAAGCTGCCTGGGCTTCTCGTAAAACCTTAAGCGCTTCATCTGCTTGCTGCCCATCCTAATGGTTGGATGTGTGCTGGTGCCTCTGATGGGCCTGTAGATGGGCACTCCAGGATTGTTCCATTGTGACTTAGCATCAGCTAATAGGTACTTAAAGTAAAGTGGTTGCCTATTGGATTATGACTGGGGGTTATTAACATTTTTTCCCCTCCACAAACAGATGGTAACTGTCCTCCAAGTGGATTGTAGAATCATGCCAGAGTCTTGAATTTGGAGGTACCGCCTGCTGCCAAAAGAGCTTGGGGGCAGGCAGCTACCCACATTGAATTGCCTTGTTTTCCCTCTGGTGTAACTGCTTGGTTAAAGGGGATGGTTAGACTTGGGAAGGAGTCATTTCTGCCCTCTCTCCTAAGCTTGGGACATTGGACTCAGAAGGGTTCTTCCAGGGTTGGGAGGGGTCCTATCCTAAGGTTTGATCCTCTCACTGGCATTTCTTCTTTAGCTGGGAGAGAGAATCCCTGTATTTACAGCTGGGAGCACAGAGCCAGGGAATTGCCCCAAGACTGGGTAAAGGACAGAGACTTCTGAGACGGCTGAAAGGAGCCCTGGGCCCTGGACGAGGCCACCACTGGTGCTGCTGATGAGGCAGCTCCTTTTGTCTTGGGAGATACACTTATCTGGCCTTGATTTTGAGGCTTCTGAGGTTGGTGCTAGTGGTAAAAGAACCCACCTGCCTATGCAGGAGACACAAGAGACCCCCTACCGTCACCACTGGGCATGTAAGACTGCCCTGCTCTGTTTTCTCTCTCAGGCATCTGGGAACGAGCTGTTTCTCAGCACTGACTGACTCTTCTATTTGAAGAGAAATCCCTGTTTGTTTTTTTTTGTTTTTTTTTGAGTCTGATACAAAACGTTTCTCTACTGTAACTACCTGCTTGCAGGCTGTCCTTGGCAGGTCCCTGCTTCCTGGACAGCAGGGCCAAGGGTGGCCAATGTGCCTGCTCTACAACCAAAGCCATTGTCTCTCTGATTCATTTGATTTTGGCAGCAGAACGCAGTTCTTACTAGCCCACGCCATTGCAACAGGTTCCCACAGGGTTAACAGCCCTTTGATACTTCACATTAAAAGTTCTCAGCTTTGTGTCCCCTGCTTCACTTGTGACAAAGGACCGTCAGCCACATGCCTTTGCCCTCCTGCAGGAATAACCAGGTTTTTGGACAAATAATGGCCTTTGTAGTAGCTTGATACCTAAAAAAAAAAAAAAAAAAAAAGATGAGTCTACCAGTTAGCAAAAGAGATTTTTAAATCAGGTCCATGCTAATTTTTACTCTTAAAAAAATTCACCAACTTTGGTGTTTTGTTAGTCATCCAAAGTCCTGGTGACAGACTTCCTCTCTGATCCAGAAATCTGTCTCTATCTTGGCACTAGGGTGGAGGACTAAGAGGGTAAGGGGCTGCCAGCCATGATTTTCTCACAGTGTCCTTGGCCCAACGTGGTTAGCACCCCTGCACAGTCAAGCTGCAGAAACAGTCCCAGCAGAATCCCCTGTCTTCTTACAGCACAATGTTTCCATCTCTGTATCTTCTGCGGGTCCTGGAGGCTTTGCACTTGCCCAGAAGAGGAGGGACCATGGACTCTGTTTAAAGCAGAAGCTTAGGGATGTCCAAAGAGTGGCCCATGGAAACGCAGGCAGCAAAGCAGAGAGATGAAAAGGGCCGTTGATGGGGGAACGCGATTTTGGACTCGGGGAGAAAAGCCACACAAGGAAAACAATGTCAGACAAGAAAACTGCTGCAAATCCCTGCTCCCAGCTCCTCCTCAGTCCGCTTCATGCTGCGCATCCTCCAGGGCGATGAGCCAGATGGGGCGGAGGAGGGCTGTGCTGCAGGAGTAGGAAGTGCAGCCTGCATCTGGCGGGGGCTCAGCCCCCAGGGGTGCCTGCCACCCGCTCCGGGCCGAGAGCATCCCGAGGAAAGAAGAAGAGTGTCCAGTCGGTCCCTTCCTGGCTCTAGGGACACCCTCTCTCTCTCCCTTCCCTGATACTGCGGCATGTTTAGAGTAAGATTCATCAGGTCACTCTGGCACTCACCCCTTTATTCTTTCTTCCTGTATTCATTCCGCTGCCACAGGCCAGAGACACATTTGCTGACATCCTTGCACGGGTCCCCAAACCAGCTTCCTCCTTGACAGGACCGGCTGCCTGATTTGTGGGACCCAGTGCAAAACCTTCCCAAAGTACTAGAATTTCAGGGTAGCGACGGCAGAGGCTTACACCCTAATCATGGGGCTCTTCTGAGCGTGGAGTCAGGGTCAGGCCCGTGACGCCAGCTAAGCTTGCTGGCGCCCTGCTGGAGCCCTGGGCGCCTTTATCTTTTCCTGCATGGCAATGAGGGGAACTGATATTTCTATACTTCCTTTTTAAAGAGAAGTTGAGATTTGGGGTGTCAGCTGATTTTTCACTTCTGGTCATAGCAAGGGAAGATTATGGGAGCATTGGGCATTTAATGGGTACTTACTGTATGTTGTTCATTGTTCAGTTACCAAGTCACGTCCAGCTCTTTGCGACCCCATGGACTGCAGGACGAAAGGCTTCCTTGTCCTTTACCATCTCCTGGAGTTTGCTCAGACTCATGTCCGCTGAATCAGTGATGCCATCCAACCATCTTATCCTCTGTTGCCCTCTTCTCCCCCTGCCTTCACTCTTTCCCAGCATCAGCGTTGTTGTTTTTTTTTTTTTTTTTTTTAATTTTCCCATGAGTTGACTCTTTGCATTAGGTGGCTAAAGTGTTGGACCTTCAGCTTCAGCATCAGTCCTTCCAGTGAGTATTCAGGGTTGATTTTCTTTAGGATTGACTGGTCTGATCTCCCTGCTGTCCAGGGGATTCTCCAGAGTCTTCTCTAGCACCATATTTGGAAAGTATCAATTCTTTGGTGCACTTACTGTATGCCTACCCTGTCTTACTTACTGAATGTCAGATGTCTAATATACCTTATAACATTTAGTTATTATATGTGACTATTCTCCCCATTGTAAGGATGAGAAAGATGCTCAGACTGGCTAACTTGCCCTGTATTGTGTGACTAGTGAGTAAGAAAACCAGATTTTAATTGAGGTCACTCTGAATCAATGGTTCTCAATCTTTGCTGCACATTCCAATCACTTGGTCAAATTGTTTAACTCCATCAGCCCAGGCAGCACCTCAGACCAGTTAAATCTGATTCCGGAGGCGAAACTAGGGCATGGGCATGTTTTTTAATGCCTCAGGCGATTTCAATTGTACAGCCAAGTTTGAGAACCAGGCCAAGATGCAGCTGCATATAGCCTCCCAGGTCATGTATGCAGTCTCTAGATTGAGCTATCTGATCACCCTGGGAACTTGGGAAACATGCAAATGCCTGGGATTCACTCACACCCGCTAGGTCAGACCTGGGATGAAGTGGGGGTGATTTTGATGCTCACTGACATTTCATGACTGTGGCTCATGAATCCTGGGAGATGCTGGGGATCTTGGGAAAATGCAGATTCTAATTGAACAGATAGGACAAGGGCTGAGATCTGTTTCCAAAGGATGTTTCTCCAGGGCCCACAGTTCAGGTACGAGGGATTAAATGAAAACCCCAGGCCTGTGATCTGGGGACTTAGGTCAGTCACATCTCTGCTTTTCATTTCTTCCTGCACATCATGACCAAAATCAGCCTGCCTCAAAGGCTTACTGTACTAGCTGGAATAATGTGACTCCTGGAGGAAGAAATGGCCCGGCAGGCTACAGTCCATGTGGACACAACTGAGCGACTAACACATACTCTTTGGGTAGCTAAGCCTCGCTCTTTTCCAAAGCAGTTTCTGTAGTGGATCCCTTGGTTTACACCGAACTGCCATCTCCTTCCATGCCAGGGTACTTTGGAAGGCATACTGCCTCCTCTGATCTCAGTATGAGGTCCACCAATGCAAGAGCTTGGGACGGAGCCCCAGGGAGGTCAGAAGTCAGTGGGCAGGTGGCCTTCCCAGCCTAGAGTCCCTTGTGCTACTGGGGCAGGCATTACCTTTCCTCTTTTAGAAACTTCCATGCCCCGTTTCCTCTTCCTCCCATGGCAGATCTTGGAGGTACCACTGGGGGCTGTAGGAAATCGGAGCGGCTTGGACTGGCAGGCACTGATGTGGATCTGGGCATGTTCTTTGCTGGAAGACTTATGGGCTAAGTCAGTGGTGGCCCAGGCCACTTGCCAGCCTCAGAGGTGCTGCGCTTGGTGGCTGGAATGTTGTCCTCACTCCTGCTGCTCCCGGGGTACTTACCCTGGATGCCTGCCCTGCGCTCCCAACTGACTGTGGAGTAAGAGTTGCATAGCTGGCCAGAGACTGGAGCAGTTTCCTTCTCAGTTCCAGAGATGCCAGGCCTCTCTACCTGACAGGCATCTGGAGTTCAGAGGGGCCTCAGCGCTATAGCAGCCGTGCATACCTGTTCCCAGGTGGTGGAGAAGAACGCCAGCGTCCGTCTGTCTGCCAGCAGGGCCTGATGTGAACCACTAGGAGAGTGCCCAGGTGGTTCCAGGAACTACCTTTCCAAGTGAAGCCTTCCCAATTGATTGAGTTCAGCGGGTTGGCCCAGGACCAGTGGAGGGGTGCTGGGGGCCACCCCATGGTTGGCTTTTTCAGGAAAGTGGGCAGGATCTGAGTCCTGTTATTGCCCATGATGTACAGATGTGGCTCGAACAGCCTCGGTCGCTGAGTGGGCTTGCTTCTCAGGCAGGAACATGCCTGCCTGACTGGGCTGTGTGTAGGGCTGGAGGCCTTTAAGGAGAAGCACTGTCGGCGATGAGGGGCCGCGCAAGAGTGGGAAAATGGATACTCGTGTTTGCTGTTGCTGAGTGTGCGGACTGAGGCTGCCTTTCTGGCAAGCGGTTTGGCAAGTTCTGATAAAGCTAAAGTCAGAAGAAGCCGATGCCCAAGAAACTCCACTTTTGAGAATTTAGCGTCAGGTAATGGTCATAAACCAGACATGACTGAGCGACTTCACTTTCTCTTTTCACCTTCATGCATTGGAGAAGGAAATGGGAACCCACTCCAGTGTTCTTGCCTGGAGAATCCCAGGGACGGAGGAGCCTGGTGGGCTGCTGTCTATGGGGTCGCACAGAGTTGGACACAACTGAAGCAACTTAGCAGCAGCAGCAGCAGTGGTCACAAACAGCTACCCGTCTTGATGTGTGTGCATTCATCCCACTGTGACTTACACAGTCAACTGGATCAACCAAGAATTGCTTAAATATCTAGTAATAAATGGCTGGTTAAGCACACGATGCTTTATACCTGTGATGTAATTCAGTGAAGACATTTAAACTGACAATTCATTATTTATTTTTCCAAACTTTAAAACTTTTTATTTTGTATTGGACTATAGCCGATTAACAATATTGTGGTAGTTTCAAGTGAACAGTAAAGGGACTCAGCTGTACATATACATGTATCCATTCTCCATCAAAACCCCTTCCACCCAGGCTGGCACATAACATTGAACAGAGTTCCCTGTGCTAGACAGTAGGTCCTTGTTGGTATCCGTTTTAAATACAGTAATGTATACATAACCTTCCCAAAGTCTCTAACTGTCCCTTCCTGTGACCTGTGACCAGCCATCACAGCATCATGCCCCTTCCTTCTGTAGCATCTCGAGCAGTTATTCAGAGTGTTTGCTGAAGGCTCTCCTCTCCCGGAGTTTTGTCAGATTCATGTCCATTGATTCATTCCATAGTTCATCAGGCACTCTGTCTATCAGATCTAGGCCCTTAAATCTATTTCTCACTTCCACTGTATAATGATAAGTGATTTGATTTAGGTCATACCTGAATGGTCTAGTGGTCTTCCCTGCTTTCTTCAATTTAAGTGTGAATTTGGTAATAAGGAGTTCATGATCTGAGCCACAGTCAGCTCCTGGTCTTGTTTTTGTTGACTGTATAGAGCTTCTCCTTCTTTTGCTGCAGAGAATATAATCAATCTGATTTCGGTGTTGATCATTTGGTGATGTCCATGTGTAGAGTCTTCTCTTGTGTTGTTGGAAGAGAGTGTTTGCTATGACCAGTGCATTATCTTAGCAAAACTCTATTAGTCTTTGCCCTGCTTCATTCCATATTCCAAGGCCAAATTTGTCTGTTACTCCAGGTGTTTCTTGACTACACAAAGGTTATTGTTTGTTCTTCTTAGTTGTTGGAGACCAAAGGCCACTCTGTAGAGATAGCATCTTTCTAAGCATGCTATCTATGGTAATAACTAAAATAAATGCAAAACTGAGAAATGTTGCAAAGGTATAAAAAATTGATCAATTTCCTCCTCAAAGAGGAAGAAATTAAAATATGACATTAAACTAAACAAATGAAAAAAATGATCAATGGAAGGGAATTCAGCTCCTTTTCCAGATGACAGAGAGTAATGGGATCTGAAAAGAGGCAATCTAAAGGAAATTTTCAAGGTAAGGAGTAGAGCAAAAGCAAAAGCGATTTTATCCAAGTTTCGGGGGATGTGGAGACAATTGAGCAGAATGTGTAAAGAAGATATATAAGCAGAAATGATAAAAAAAAAAACAAAAAGCAGACCGAGGAAATTAGTGTGATAAGATACATGGCAAACAAACATAAAGGGATTATCTGCAGGCACATTAGTTTGGGGGCACTGATCTCTGACTCCCCCAAGGTGGAAGACAGCACCGTCCTGGAGCTGGTAGGGTGTGTCTGGGAGATTAGATGATTTCTAAGATGTGAAATGGGAAAGACTCAGTGGGCTGTTAGCCTACTATGTGGGTTTACCTATTAAGTTTCAGTTCAAACATTCTTTTTTCTGTTGTTACTAGTATTTGAGGAGAGAAGTAAGGGGAGCTGAGCACTTTGTTGGCGGTAAAAGCAATACCTACAAGGTCTGGAAGTAAGAGGAGCATGGTACAGGGCCGGGAAGACTTCCAACACCTTGACCTGTGGTGGAAGTCTTCCAAAGGATGGGCAATTCAGAAATCAGATGGGATACACAGAGGCCAGCACAAAGGCTCTATTAATTTTTACTTCCTTGAAGCAGGGGTTGACAACTGTGGCATATGCTCAAAAGAAGGTCAGAGTAGGGAATTGTCAGCCAGGGTGGAAGTAGACCTTATGCCCATCTACTATCTCATACTACAACCTTGGGTGAACAATTAATCCTTTCTGAGCTTCAGTTTCTTCATCAGAAAAGTAGAGTTAGTCACACCTTCCTCATTGCCTCCAAATAGAATATTATATGTATAAATACTGGAACATAGTGGGACTATGAATGCGTAAGTCAGATGATGACATTTTGAATGGAAAAGATGATGTGTTTGTTTTTGGAGCTCTTCCAAGCCCCTCTGAGGATCTTTTCTTCCTTTTGGATTAATTGCCTCTTTCTGGAAAGCACTAGACTGTATCTCAAGTGGCTGTCAACTATTCTCTACTAAGGTGCTTATTGACAGATAATTTATGAAAAATCTCCCACATGCCAGACAATATGCTAGTCATTGAAGATTCAAAGGTAAATACTATTCGTGCCCTGGTAGAACTCACAGTCTAGGAAGAAAGAAATTAATATAAAAGACGGTGACATCCTATAATAGAAGTTTTAATAGCATGTTGTGGGAGAGATAGGACAGATAGGGAAGAGAAGCCTGAGGCAGAAGGGGAAGTCTTCTCAGAACAGAAGATATATGTTCTAGGATCTGAAGGAGGAATAAGTGTTCCCCATTGAGAGGGCCATTGTGGGTGGTGTTTGCAGGGGAATGACATGGGCAAAGGTATGAGCATATGGAAGTATTTTAAGTATTTAGGAAATGGAGAGAAGACTGATGCAGATAAATTCTAATTTAGGGGTGGAATGGGGAAAGATGGAAGAAAATATAGGATGGGTTGCTGGAGGCTAGGTCTTTTCAGTGAATTTGGAGCAGGTTGGAAAAACAATGGAGTATTACCATAATAGTTTTCTTTGGTTAAACTCCATTTGGTCACAATGAATCATCTTCTTTATATATTGATAGACTGGGTTTGCTAAAATGTGGTAATGACATTTAGTGTTTATATTCTGTGGTTTCTTTATTGTAATATCATTGTCTGGTTTTTCTACCAAGGTAGTGCAGGCATCATAGAATAAGTTGTAAGTGGTCCCTCTTTATCATATCAGTTTTTTATTGCTGCTCAACAAAGTAACACAGATTTTGTGGCTTAACACAACAAAAATCTATTATCATACAGTTCTGGTGATCAGAAGTCCAAGATGAATTTTACTGCGCTAAAATCAAGGTATTGACAGGGCTGACTTCCTTCTGGAGGCCCTAGGACAGAATCAGTTTCCTTGCCTTTTCTGGCTTCTGGAGGCTACCTGAATTCCTTGGCTCATATCATCTTCTTTTATCTTCAAAGCCAGAAGTGTAATATCTTCTTTGATCTCTCATTTTAAGTCTCCTCTCTCTTAAGTGAAAGGACTCTTGTGATTACATTGGGTCCACCAGGATAATGCAGATTAGTCTCTCGATCCTAAGGTCCTTAAGTTTAATTACTTCACAAAGTCCCCTTTGCCATGTAAGGTAACACGTTCTATTCTTCCTTCCTACTTTTATTCATTTTTTTAAAGGAAAAATTTGTGTAGAATTAGTATTATTTCTTCCTTAAATGTTTGGTAGAACTTGCTGGTGAAGTCCTCTGGGCCTGGAGATTTCTTCATGGAAAGATTTTTCGCTACAAATGAAATTTCTTTAATAGGCTTAACACTATTCAGATTATATACTTCTTTTTAAGAGAGCTTCAGTAGATAATTCTTTTAAAAATAATTTTTAACATTTCATCTAAGTTGCTGAATTGTACTGGAGTTTCAGCTTTAGCATCATTCCTTCCAAAGAAATCCCAGGGTTGATCTCCAGCATAGCAGTTAGGCAGGCAGGCAGTCTAGGGTCCGGAGGTCAGGAGTTCGAATCCCAGTCTCTTCCTTTACCCGCTGCCTTTTCCCCCTCCTCCTCGCGCTGTGGCATTGGGTCAATAGTATGGCTTCATCTTCTATCAGCATCACTGAGACTTCTTCTAGCCTACTAGTCACATACTTGGTGCCCCTTACACCTTAGAGTCAGACAGTGTGTGCATGCTCAATCACTCAGTTGTGTCTGACTCTTTGTGATGCCATGGAACTGTAGCCCACCAGTCTCCTCTGTCCCATTTCCTCCTCCAGGGGATCTTCCCGACTCAGGGATCAAACCTATGTCTCTTGCGTTTCCTGCACTGGCAGGCAGATTCTTTACCACTGCCATGCCTAAAAGGTTGGCAAGGAGTAGTGTCACCAGACAGACATGGGGTCGAATCCCACTTCTGCTGATTGAGAGCTGTGGCACTTGCCATGACTCCTTAACTCTCCTGGGCTCCATTTGCTCAAATGATGAATGAGAGGGCCAGTTCTCACTGTAGATGGTTTTGTGGGAATTAAATAAAATTATGTGTATAAAGCAATTAGCTTAGTCCCTGGCCATGTAGTAATCACTCAGTGAATGTGATGAGGGGAGAAATAATTATGACTTTTGCTCCATTCAGACAAGTGGTGAGGAATCCACAGATGCCATAATGGCTGGGGTTTGCAGCCTTGGGCTTATGTTAGAATTAACCTAGGGGTCTTTTACAACTTCCAGTGTCCAGGCTGCTCCCCAGATCAATTGAGTCAGAATCTCAGTGGACAGGACCAGACTCTAGTAGCCTCTAACTGGTGCCCGGGTGAGTGTAGTGGGCTGTGAACCTACCCTGTGGCTTCCCTTGCCTCTTCCTGACAAAAAGAAACCCTTTGGGACAGAAGCAGGTGGAAGGGATGGAGGGGTGGAGACACAGCAGGGAAGGCCTTTGTTGACTGTGTCGTGTGCTCACTTGTATCTGACTCTGTGACTCCATGGACTGTAGCCCGCCAGGCTCCTCTGTCCATGGAATTTTCCAGGCAAGTATACGGGAGTGGGTTGCCATTTCCTGTTCCAGGGGATCTTCCTGACCCAGGGATTGAACCTGGGTCTCCTAGGTCTCCTGCTTTGCAGGCAGATTCTTTGCCTGCTGAGCCGTTGGGGAAGTGTCTATCCATAGGATTCTCTAGGCAAGAATGCTGGAGTGGGTTGCCGTGGCCTCCTCCAGGGGATCTTCCTGACCCAGGGGTCGAACCTGAGTCTCTTATGTCTCCTGCATTGGCAGGTGAGTTCTGTACCACCAGCTTGTTTATTGGGTCCCAACTATTGTGTCAGGCATGGTGCGTGGCCTTTGTGTGTTCTCGCTTTTCACTGTTAACTTGTGATGCAGATTCTTGCACCTGTTCCTTCCATGAGCCTCAGGAAGGATGAGTGGCTTGTTTCATGTCATATATCAGCTGGCTTAAGGAAGAAGGGCTTCCTTGGTGGCTCAGACAGTAAAGAATCTCCTGCAGTATGTGAGACCTGAGTTCAATCCCCGGATCAGGAAGATCCCCTGGATAAGGAAATGGCAACCTACTCCAGTATTCCTGCCCGGAGAATTCTATGGACAGAGGAGACTGGCGGGCTACAGTCCACGGGGCCAGAAAGAGTCGGACATGACTGAGCAACTGACCAGGATGAAGGACCAGGAGATGAGGGTGGGACCCGGCCTTCTTTCTTTCCTTTTGGCCCCTCCTTCAGAGAGGTGATGGAGTGCCCTGGCTCTCACCCACTCTGCGTGGGGACCGGCTGCCACCCTGTCCACCTGCAGTGTTTAATGGCCCAGCCCTCCTGTGGTTCCTTAGGGCTCTCTGCCACCTGCTCTTACATGCACGGTTGACTGTGCTGTTTACTTAATGGAGAGATTTAAGTGCCCTGCAGAGGCTCCCTGTGGATAAGAACAGAAACATCCACTGACTAGACATGGGAGCCTTGTTGTTGTTTTGCTTAAAAAAAAAAAAAAATTGTTTATTTATTTATTTATTCATTTTTGGCTGTGCGGGTCTTTGCTGCTACTCATAGGCTTTCTCTAGTCGCAGTGAGCAGGGGCAGCGCACTGGCTTCTTATTGCGGTGGTTTCTTTTGAGGCCAAGCATGGGCTGTAGGGTTCGAGGGCTTCTGTAGTTGTGGCGCATGGGCTTATTTGTGCTGCAGCATGTGGGATCTTCCTGGACCAGGGATCGAACCCATGTCCTCTGCATTGGCAGGCAGATTCTCAACTGCTGAATCACCAGGGAAGTCCTGTTTTGGTTTTTATTGCCATCAATTTTTAGGCTCTCTTGTGGGTTGGGGAAAAGTACAGAGCAGGATGGACACAGAAAGGGAGAGAGAGACTCTTTCCTGCCTGACTGTAGATCAGACAGCAAATTCTCTCGTTCAGAGAGTCTCCAGCTTTACTGGCAGGATAAGAGGATCCTGGTAACATGCAGGCTCTGATTCAGCAGGTCTTAGGACAGGGTCTGAGATTCTAAATTTCTCACCAGTTGCCAGAGGAGGCTGCTCCTGGTGTTCTGCCAGCCACAGTTGGCTTAACAAGGCTCTAGTTTCCATAATGGATACCCAAGTCTATTTTCTGAACCCTGCAATTTTCACTTTGGGAGATGTCATGGGACAGTTTAACGATCTGGGTTCTAGCCCTGCCTATCCTCTCATCATCTCTGGTGATCTTATGAACTTCATTTTTCTCTTCCTTAATAGGGAGGATTTGAATTCAGTGGCTTCCAAGGTCCCATGTCATTGTAACATCCTGTGATTCATCGGTGGATTGGG
Source organism: Oreotragus oreotragus (assembly GCA_006410675.1). Classification (NCBI taxonomy): domain Eukaryota; kingdom Metazoa; phylum Chordata; class Mammalia; order Artiodactyla; family Bovidae; genus Oreotragus; species Oreotragus oreotragus. Next base: position 65,921 of record SJYX01016164.1, read on the forward strand.
GTGGGGGCGTCAGGGTAGATTAAAGGGAGCGTGGAGTAAGGAGGATGGCAATTCCTTGGGAGATGGGAGTTGAGAGGAGCGTCTGTTGCCTAAGTTGGCTGTTCCTTTAAGATCAGTGGGTCTGAATCGTGAGAGGTCAAATGTTGAGGGAGATGGGCAATGAACTTTCTACTGTGCTGTGTGCCCACAACCCTGGGGTAGTCTCTGAACTCCTGGCAGGTGGGAGTGTGGCTCTTGCTTCCTCACTTGCCTCCTCCAAGTGGCAGGAGTGTACTGGGGGACATCTCTTGCTGCAGGACTCCTGGAGGGCCCTCTCTGTGGGTCACAGGTCTAGACCCTGGGGACCACAGACTTGAGTAAGACAAGTCTTGTCCTTCCTTGTCTTCAGCAAGCAGAGTGTACCTGATCTCTCAGTGCCTCTATCGGAGGTGGGCAACCACTCATTGCTTTCTGCCGATGGGGTGCTGTTGTTTTCTCCAGTTGCCATGATGGTTAGCCCTATGTGGTGCTGGTGGTAGTTTAGTCGCTCAGTCATGTGTCTTTACCCCATGGCCTGCTTGACAGGAGTCAAACAGGCTCCTCTGTCCCTGGGATTTCCCAGGCAAGAATCCTGGACTGGGCTGCCACTTCCTCCTCCAGGGGATCTTCCTGACCCAGGGATCAAACACGAGCCTCTGCATCTCCTGCATTCCAAGTGGATTCTTTATTGCTGAGCCACTGGTAAAGTCCACACACTTATACACACACACAGATACACTTGAATCTATGTAACTGTCAGTCTATATACTTTAAATATCTATATTCACATTTATATTTTACATGTATATTTAAATGAAAATTCAGTTCCCTGGTGGCTCAGATGGTAAAGAATCTGCCTGCAATACAGGAGACCTGGGTTTGATTCCTGGGTTGAGAAGATACCTTGGGGAAGGAAATGGCACTCCAGTATTCTTGCCTGGAGAATTTCAAGGACAGAGTAGCCTGGCAGACTACAGTCCATGGGGTCACAAAGAGTCAGACCCGACCGAGCAACGAACACTTGAAATGGAAATAGTCTTGAGCAATCCATACAGTTGTTTTGACCTATTTTTTTTACTTAACAATGTGTCTTAAACATCTTTCCATGTTATCCTATAGGCCCATGTCTTTAGCTTTTCCATTATTCTGTAAAGGTTGTTTTTCTTCCTTGCTTTGTTCTTTTCATGATGCTTGTATATTACACCATTTCATCTGGTTCATTCAGAATTTAATCCATTTTCCCTGGGGCGACAATGACAAGGGGGCAAAGGGTGCATTTATATGAATGAGAGTAAGAAAGACACAGGCCAGGCCTTCTCAGCTCCTCTCGGNAGCCTTGACATACTCCTTTTCCTATTTGGAACAAGTCTGTTGTTTCATGTCCAGTTCTAACTGTTGCTTCCTGACCTGCATACAGATTTCTCAAGAGGCAGGTCAGGCAATCTTTTACATGGGGCTAATTTGGCAATACTCTTTGGAATCCTCTTCCTGAGAACCCAATCTATTCCACTCTAATTTTTGGGAACATAAACTATTCCCAGCCCTGTATAAGCTTTGAGAGTTGTTTCTTCTTCTCTTTTCCAGTGGTTCTTTCTCCTACCTAAGCTGCTTTCCTCATGTGTTTGTCAGTCACTCAGTTGTGTCCACCTCTCTGTGACCCTGTGGACTGTAACATGCCAGGTTCCTCTGTCCAAGGAATCACCTAGGCAGGAATACTGGAGTGGGTTTCCGTTCCCTTCTCCAGGGGATCGTCCCAACACAGGGGCAGAACCCAGGTCTCCTGCTTTGCAGGCAGATTCTTTACTGTCAGCGCCACTGGGGAAGCCCAGTTTCCTCATACGTAAGCACTAATCAGTATTGAGCCAAGGTATCAAGGTGAACCCTCTGCAGAGCTCTGGAGCCCTTTCTGTATGCAAGTCTACTTCTCTGGTACTTCACTTTGTGAGCTCTAGCTGCCTTGGACTTCCCAACTCCCAACTCTATCTCCTCAACTCAACTTACCCTGGACTCCTCTATCTGTTCTTTGCCTAGGAAACACTTCCTAGGCATCAGTCTGGGACAACCATAGGGCTTCCTTTGCTTGTTTCTTCTTTTCTCAGGAGATTCTGTCTTTTACCGCTTATTCCCAATGTCTAAAATCATATACTTTGTATTTTAGTTGTCTAAGGAGAGAGGGTAACTTTAGGCATTTTCAATTCATCTTTGTTGAAATTAGACCTAAACAAAAAAATAGCTTAGGATGAGATTGCTTAAAGATTTTATTTCAAGATGCTTTAGATCCAAAAAAATAATGCCATGGTCACAAAAACCTAGAGCATGAAAATCTATGGCATAGTAGGGAGCAAGTGACTACTATCAATATGCCTAAAGTCGATATAATCAGTTCCACCTTGCTTCAGATCAAAAACACACACTAGACCCTGCTGAGAACTGCTGGAGCAGGGCATCTAAACCCTCATTATCATGGGTGAGGGACATTACTGTGCCCTTGTTTCTAGGAAACCCAGCTGCCCCAAACTGCAGGAAGTTGATGAAGTCATTAGGCAGAGTTGGGCCTGGGCCCCTGATCACAGTAGATTTTCCAGGCTTCCTTGAAGATTGTTTCTGCCTGTGTTTTTAGGGAAACAAGCTTGGGCCCATGGGATCTCCTAACACCTCAGAACTGAAACTCAGGACCAAGAAGTTGAAGCTATCCTCCAGTGCCTTAGTTCTGCCCACTGGAGTCATGATTAAGTTTGTGCCAATAGAGTTTTGATAAACGACCTTCTTTTCTTAATAGTGATTCAGATTTCTTCGGTGGATCTGTGCTTTACATATGAGAAAACTAAGAAAAAGGCAGATTACGTAAATTATTTAGGAATACACAGTTAATAAGAAGGAGGTATAATATTTGAGCTTGGGTCTACTCAAAAAAGAGCATGGGCAGCTGTGATGGTGTGCAGAGCGTGGCTGAGAGGAGCTACCCCATGTTCGAGGTCAGGGGTGGCAGTCGAGAGGAGCTACACCCATCCAAGGTCAGGGGCAGCGGCCAAGAGTGCCAGGCTACTACAGCGCAGGAGCAGCCAAGAGGAGCTAGCCCGCTCGAGGCCAGGGGCGGCGGCCAGGAGGTGCGACCCCACGTCCAAGGAGTGATGGCTGCATGGGTGCCGGAGGGCCTAGAGGAGCTACTCCATGTTCAAGGTCGGGAGGGTCAGCAATGGGGAGATACCCCTTGTCCAAGGTAAGAGAAACCCAAGTAAGATGGTAGGTGTAACAAGAGGTCAGACACACTGAAACCATAATCACAGAAAACTAGTCAATCTAATCACCCTAGGACCACAGCCTTGTATAACTCAATGAAACCAAGCCATGCCCTGTGGGGCCACCCAAGACGGGTGGGCATGGTGGAGAGGGCTGAAAGAATGTGGTCCACTGGAGAAGGGAATGGCAAACCACTTCAGTATTCTTCCCTTGAGAACCTCATGAACAGTATGAAAAGGCAAAATGATAGGATACTGAAAGAGGAACTCCTCAGGTCAGTAGGTGCCCAATATGCTACTGGAGATCAGTGGAGAAATAACTCCAGAAAAGAATGAAGGGATGGAGCCAAAACAAAAATAATACCCAGTTGTGGATGTGACTGGCGATAGAAGCAAGGTCCGATGCTGTAAAGAGCAATATTGCATAGGAACCTGGAATGTCAGGTGCATGAATCAAGGCAAATTGGAAGTAGTCAAACAGGAGATGGCAACAGTGAACGTCGACATTCTAGGAATCAGCGAACTAAAATGGACTGGAATGGGTGAATTTAACTGGGATGACCATTATATCTACTACTGTGGGCAGGAATCCCTTAGAAGAAATGGAGTAGCCATCATGGTCAACAAAAGAGTCCGAAATGCAGTACTTGGATGGAATCTCAAAAAAGACAGAATGATCTCTGTTTATTTCCAAGTCAAACAATTCAATATCACGGTAATCCAAGTCTATGCCCCAACCAGTAATGCTGAAGAAGCTGAAGTTGAACGGTTCTACGAAGACCTACAAGACCTTTTAGAACTAACACC
>SJYX01016164.1:71886-85167 GCA_006410675.1 Oreotragus oreotragus
AGTTGGTCTGTGAAGGAGCTGAGTGCTGAAGAATTGATGCTTTTGATCTGTGGTGTTGGAGAAGACTCTTGAGAGTCCCTTGGACTGCAAGGAGATCCAACCAGTCCATCCTAAAGGAGATCAGCCCAGGGATTTCTTTGGAGGGAATGATGCTGAAGCTGAAACTCCAGTACTTTGACCACTTCATGTGACGAGTTGACTCATTGGAAAAGACTCTGATGCTGGGAGGGATTGGGGGCAGGAGGAGAAGGGGCCGACAGAGGATGAGATGGCTGGATGGCATCATGGACTCGGTGAACACGAGTCTGAATGAACTCCGGGAGTTGGTGATGGACAGGGAGGCCTGGCATGCTGCGATTCATGGGGTCGCAAAGAGTTGGACACGACTGAGTGACTGAACTGACTGACTGACTGACTGATGACTACTTTCTGGGGATAGGCAGATGGGGAAGGAGTTACCTATAGGCTAAGTCTCTCTTCCAAGCCTAGGATCCTTATTTTAAAGAATATGGCTAGGAGTTCTCTGGTGGTCCAGTGGTTAAGAACTCTTTACCTGCCAATGCAGGGGACATGGATTTAATCCCTCATCTGGGAAGGTCCCGCATGCCCAGAGGTATGTAAACCCACACGCCTCAACTACTGAACCTGTGTGCTGCAGCTACTGAAGTCCGCATACCTAGAGGCTATGCTCTGCAACAAGAGATGCCACAGCAATGAGAAGCCCATGCAACTGCAGCCAGAGAGTAGCCCGCTCACCACAGCAAGAGAAAGCCCTGCAGCAGTGAATGCCCCGTGCAGCCAACAATAAATCAATACAGAAACATTTTTAAGAAAGAAAAAAAACAAACAGTCTGGCTAAATAGCCTAGAAGATCCTTATCTTATATCTTCTTGAAACAGTATCATTTCCCATTTAGTTTCTTTTTATTGAGGCAGAGTCCATAGCAGCCAATGCCGAGGAAGTGCAGCCAGTGGAGGGGAGTGCAAGCAAAGCCATCACCTCCTTGAATGATGAGGAAGGGCTCTTCCTAAGGGCCAGTTGTGATGACTCATAATGATGATAGGTTATCACAGTGATAAATGCCAGGCATCGTCTTTGTGCACTTTGCTTAGAAGGCCTTGTTGACTGTGAGCATAAGCATATGTGTGTCCAAAATGTCTGCTGAATCACTGAAATGTCTGATGTAGGTCAGGACCCACAGTAAGCACACAGGAAATGCTCACTGAATAAAAAAGCAGAGAGAGTTCTTTAGTTGCCATGGGCTTGGAGATGGATGCACTTATTGAGCTTTTGCTGAGTGTGTGTCAGCAACATTGTGGCACACGAAACTAAAAATGACACTTCACCTGCCATAGCGAGTTTTCCAGTCCGGGGCAAATAACTGTATAGTACAAAATAAAAAAAGTTGTAATGTCTACAAAAGCAGTGATTCACAAAACCCAGGAGAAAGAGAACCCTTAATTCAAGCTTCTTAAAACAGTAGCCCTCTGAAGCTAGTGCGTGTCTGTTTTCTAATCACATGTTGTAAAACATTTCCTGTATTTGGGATATTTTCTGCATTACAAGTCTCCCCCACCCCCCGGGCAAAAGTAGACACTTACTTTTCCAGTCGTCCTTGCAACTGGGTTACGTATATTCACAGATCCGAGTTCTGCCAATCAGATATGCTGATGGGAAACTCTGATTAGGAAAAGAGTAGAGGGAGGAAGCAGGGGCTGTAGCCCAGGTTATGACGAGGAAGACTGTGGGGCAGTTGGCTGTTGGGAGCAGCAGAGGCGGGCTTCAGGCTTCCAGGTTCCAGTGTCAGCAGTGTGAAATCCGTGCTGTGTCAAGTTCTTCAGTGGGATCCCTAAGGAAGACATCAGTATGGTCCAAATATTGTTCCTTATCATGTCGCCTCCAAGGCTGGCTTTCTGACCCTTCTGGAGATTTTCTGAGCTACCCCCCAATTTTCATTTTGTAAAAAATATTTATTTATTTATTTGGCTGGGTCAGATCTTAGTTTTGGCTGGCAGGCTTAACTTGCTCTGAGGCATTCATTTCCTGACCAGGGATCGAACCTGCATCCCATGTATTATACGGTGGATCCTTACTCACTGGGCCATCAAGGCAATTCCCCAAAATCTTTAATAAATTATTTTTCGGCTTAAGGTAGCTAGAGGAAGTTCTGTTATGTGTAACTGAGAACATGACTGAAAAATCTCTCCTTTGTTGACTGGTAAGACTTCCTTTTTTAAGTGCTTCCTTTTTAAGCACACGTGAAGAGATGTCATTTGTTTGTTTGCTTTTTTGATTAAAGGTACAGCTTTTTAAGAGCTGCTGGGTCAGAATGAGCGAGTAGGTCACACACTGTTCTTGAAGAAGTGAGGATACTTCTCTCTTCTGAAAGTTTCCTTGCAGTTTCTGCACTCTAACTATACTGGGCATGAGTGTTCTTCTGCCTGCATCCTTTTTTATCAGTATCCTTGGATGCCCAGCCTGAGGTATGCAGTCACCCCAGACCGTTCCTCTCCCTCACTTACCAGTGACAAACTTTCAGAATTTGACCTTGAAGTTGTTGCTTAAACTATTGTCCTCCTTCCCATCTCACTGGTACTCCCTTAGCTTAGTCCTCTGTCTATCATATTCGTCTCCTAGTTCAGCCCCTGCCTCCAGCCTCTTCACATTTCAGGCCATCTTCCAAGCCACAGAATTTAATCAAGCTACCCTTCCTTCCAAGATAAAACCCTCCAATGGTTACCTATCTCTAGTAGAAAAATGTCCACGCTCTTTTGTAATCTTGTCCCAGAAAATCATCCTAGATACACTTCCTGCTGTGCCCTCATCACCTCCCTGTCTAGCCACCCGCTGGTCTCCAAGCGCCTGGCTCTCAGAGCTGCATCTCACTGTGCGCCGCTCCCCTTTCTTGAAACGCCCTTTGTCATATTATGAAGTTGGCATACTCCTACTCATCCTTCAAGATTTAGTGATAATGCCACCCAACTCTGGGAAATGGTTTCTGCCATTTCCAGCAAAGTGGAGCAATTCTTTTTCTGTGCTCCCAGCCTTTTCCCATCCTTCTAATATAGCACTTACCACATTGTGTTTATTGACTCCTATGTTTATCTTCTCACTAGATGGTGAAGCTCTAAAGAGTAGGGGCAAAGTTCTCTCCACCTCTGCATCTTCAGGTTCAAGGACAGTGCCTGGCACTTAGTAGAAGCTCAGATGATGCTTGTTAAATTCGCAAATTAATTAATAATAAAAACACTGGCAGGAAAGAATCTTGAAACTAGTTGAAAACACTGGCAACTCGGCAACCTGAATTCCCGAATAGAGGCTGTTATTAAAATAGTAAGATCCTAGTCACCCTGGCCACAGCTCCAGTGAACCATGTGCATCCCCTAAGGGGAATCTTTTTGCACAGAGAGCCTAAAAGCAGACCCAGAAAAGGAAATGAAACACCTGCTAATTTACAAACACCTAGGTATCTCGAATAATAATTAGCACAGAGTTCACTAATAGTTAGGGAATAATTAATAGGTAAATGTTGGCATTTAACAAAATGTTTTTCCCTTTTTCTACCCAAGCAATGATTTTAAATTGAGGATGCTTAAAATGGCGTGAAAGGGGAGGAAATCATTCCAGACATCACGTGTATTTAAAAGACAGTGCTGCTGGTGGCGTCCTTCATTACCATCGCTAACCACAATGGAAACAGCCAGTGTTCACCGAGCCCCTGCCAGCGGAGGCAGAGGTGCAGAATTGAAGGCAGGCCTGCTTTCACAAAAAGCTCTCATATGAAAATAAATTACACTCGTGAAGCAAATGAATTTAGAGAGAGGCGGGTGATAACTCACAATCCAAAGAGACCCTATTCTAAACAAAAGGATCTCCCACGGGGCTCCTTTAAATAGGAAACTGCTAGGGAGCAGTTAAAACATCATGGAGTTTATAAGGAATCGATTAAGAACCAATTCTTTCAGAAGCCAATCTATTGCACAACGGGGATGTAACTATGTTTAGAATTGCTGCTCCAACCTTTGCCTTGCCACCAGCCTTTGCCAGCAACCATTACAAAGCAGCAGTGAATAAACGGAAATGTACAGAGAGGGTCAGGAGAACCAGATTTGAATCTGGCTTTTGGCCATGCTGGTTCAGCCTGGAACAGGGGCCAACAGTCTTGGGGGCAAGGATTAAAAAAGAAAATGAGCTTGAAATAGCCCATGACATGGGTGGTTGTTCACTGGTGTATTAGTTTGCTAGGACTGCTATAACAAAGTGCCGCAGACCAAGCTGCTTAAAGAGCAGAAATCTGTCTCAAAGTTCTAAAGCCCAGAAGTCCAAGGTGTGGTGAGGTCAGTTCCTCCTGAAGTTTGTTTCCACGCCTCTCTCTGAGCTTCTGCCGCTTTGCTGCCAGTCTTTGGTGTTTCTTCTGCTTCATCACACCAATCTGTTTTTATCATCTTATAGCATGTTCTGTGTGTGAATGTCCACTAGGAACCCCTCCTAACTAATTACATCTGCAGTATTCTTATTTCCAAACAAGGTGACATTCTGAGATACCAGGAGTTAAAACTTTAACATGAATTTTGAGAGAACACAGTTTAATCCATAACAACTCATTATTGCTCTGGCCTTAAGTCCCTGGAATGATAGACATGCTGTGTTTTTTCGTGGTAGATATTTTGCTTTTCTTGGCTAAGATGTTGCCAAGTGAAAGGCATTTTTATAGAAATAACAGTAAGCCACAAAAAGAAGATCTTGAACATGGGAATCAAGACAAAAGGGAAACTTCTCGGAGAGAGTAGAGCAGGCAGGAGCTTCAATAGCAGTTTTCTTCTCCCTGACAGCCTTTTATCTCTTCCCTCTTAGGAAAAGGGCTGTATTCACCAGGGATTTGGTCACATTCTCCTTTCCACATGAGGAGTACGAAGGAGGTCTGGCACTCTGTTCTTATCATGACTCATTTTTCTTTTTGCAGGAAGACGATTCCTCACACCCAGCAACACCATCCTTCTGTCAGATGGAGAAGGCTCTCTGCCTCCAGGGTTCTGCCAAACTGTCCACAAGAGCAGTGAATTGGTCATTTCCTCCCAAGCATGGCTTTCAATAAACTAAAACACACACACACACACACACACACACAAAACAAACAGCCAACTGATGCTGTTGTCTCATAGATTATATCAGTATTATCATGGGATTGCTGCATGCATGGAAGTCGGAAACTGGAAGACATTATTTGAGGAGCTTTAACATCTAGGACACACTTGTTCTGTGCTCTGGTCTCCACCCAGTGACCCTTGGATATTGGGGTAGATTAACTGTAGCAATGACTGAATTTGTTCCCACCACCTGTATCCAGGCACTTGATAATGCTCCCCTGCACTGACTTTTGGCATAGTCACGTGTCTTGATTTGGCCAAGGGAGCAGCCTGAAAGCATCTGTATATTGGGGCTGGTCCTCTTGCTGGTCTTGCAACCACTGCTGCTGCCACCAAATGATCAAGCACAGGCTTGCTTCCTGGAGGAGATACCACATGATCCGAGATAAGCCATCCCAGCTGAGCCATCATAGATTAGCCTGTTGCCAGTCAACTCTACAGCTGATCACAGATGAATGAGTGCCCAGCTGATATTAGTAGAGTATGGTCCCAAGCTGCAAGAACCACTCAGGCACAAGAGGCCTGCACTGCAACTTATGAAAATTGTGAGCCAAAGGAGTGTCTTTTTATTCCCCCTTTTTCTTTTTGTTGTAGGCCACCTGATTTTGAAGTGTTTTGTTATGTAGCAAAAGTTAACTGACACAGATATCTCCCTAAGGGTTCTCCTGGAGCCCAGTGCTGCTGGTGGGGTCATATGGCTGGGATTTTAGGGACGTGTTCTACTGTTCCAAGTGTAATGTGGGTGAACTGGGCTAGCAGGGGGGCTCTGTTACCAGTTATGCTCTGTGCTGTTTGGGAGCACAGGCTTTGGAGTCAAACTGGCCTTAATTCCAATCAGGGCATTATGTCAGTGTGGAAGTAACAGCTATAAAATCTCAATGGTATAAAAACATAAAAATCTCATTGGCTTCACACCATAAAGGTGTATTTCTCTCCTATGTCATTGCTCATCTATATATTTATGTATTTGGTGCCCTATACATATGCGATGGGATTCCCTGGTGGCTCAGATGGTAAAGAATCTGCCTGCAATGCAGGAGATCAGGTTTGATCCCTGGGTCAGGAAGATCCCCTGGAGAAGGGAGTGGCAACCCACTCCAATATTCATGCCTAGAGAATTCCATGGACAGAGGAGCCTGGTGGGCTACAGTCCTGATTGCAAAGAGTTGGACACGGTTGAGCAGCTAACACACTTCACTCACATCTGTGATGATCTGCAGAGCTGGCTGGCTGGCAGGTCTAAGAGGGCTCAGTTGGCATGGAATCTTGTCCTCCAGCTGGCTAACTTGTGCATGATCACACTCATGTATATTCATGTAGAGATTCAGGGACCAAGGCTCCTTCCACCTAGTGTGTTCTCTGAGTCCTCCACTGGATCTTCTGCAACCAGCCAGGAGACAAGAAAACAGAAAGAGCATGGAGAATCTGGTGGGTTTAAGGGCCAGGGCTGTAAATGCCAGAAGTTAATTCCTGCCTCATTCCATTGCTAGAACTAGTCAAATGGCCCCACCTAGATGTAAAGGGACTGGGAACATGATCCAGTAGTGTGCCAAGGAAAGAGAGAAAATACATATTGGTGAGACACAGAAATCTGTCTCATGTAGCAATTAATTCACTAGGTAATTAGGCAATTTACTTGATTTCTTTGATAGTTAAATAGTCCTGTGTGGACTGTGCAATCGTGCAGAAGTGACCTCACGCCAATCTGTCTTTTCATTCTGGTCTGTGTCCATTCCTACTAGGAATTGAGGCTGTTTAATGCCTCATTGGTATGCTATTTTTGAGAATCAAGCCCTATCTGGCATACCAAGGAAGAAGGATACAAATGGTTTTCCCTGGGTACAGGAAATGAGTGGGTGCATTGGAAGGAATGCAAGGAAATTTTTTAAGTTATAAACCATCTGTGAGTTGGTCTTTTTTTATTATTGTCATATGCCAGTAAATAATAATAAAATACTCCTTCCTAAAAGAAAAACTGTTATCTAACTGTGGAAAATTCTGAAAGAGACAGGAATACCAGACCACCTGACCTGCCTCTTGAGAAATCTCTATGGAGGTCAGGAAGCAACAGTTAGAACTGGACATGGAACAACAGACTGGTTCCAAATAGGAAAAGAAGTACATTAAGGCTGTATACTGTCACCCTGCTTATTTAACTTATATGCAAAGTATATCATGAGAAACACTGGGCTGGAAGAAGCACAAGCTGGAATCAAGACTGCCAGGAGAAATATCAATAATCTCCGATATGCAGATGACACCACCTTTACGGCAGAAAGTGAAGAGAAACTGTAAAGCCTCTTGATGAAAGTGAAAGAGAAGAATGAGAAAGTTGGCTTAAAGCTCAACATNTATATTGTCACCCTGCTTATTTAACTTATATGCAGAGTACATCATGAGAAACACAGGGCTGGAAGAAGCACAAGCTGGAATCAAGACTGCCAGGAGAAATATCAATAATCTCTGATATGCAGATGACACCACCTTTATGGCAGAAAGTGAAGAGAAACTGTAAAGCCTCTTGATGAAAGTGAAAGAGAAGAATGAGAAAGTTGGCTTAAAGCTCAACATTCATAAAAATAAGATCATGGCATCTGGTCTCATCACTTCATGGGAAATAGATGGGGAAACAGTGGAAACTGGCAGGCTTTATTTTTCGGGGCTCCAAAATCACTGCAGATGGTGATTGTAGCCATGAAATTAAAAGATGCTTACTCCTTGGAAGGAAATTATGACCAGCCTAGACAGCATATTAAAAAACAGAGACAATGCTTTGCCAACAAACGTCCATCTAGTCAAGGCTATGGTTTTTCCAGTACTCATGTGTGGATGTGAGAGTTGGACTATAAAGAAAGCTGAGCACTGAAGAATTGATGCTTTTGAACTGTGGTGCTGGAGAAGACTCTTGAGAGTCCCTTGGCCTGCAAGGAGATCCAACCAGTTTATCCTAAAGGAGATCAGTCCTGAGTGTTCATTGGAAGGACTAATGTTGAAGCTGAAACTCCAGTACTTTGGCCACTTGATGTGAAAAACTGACTCATTTGAAAAGACCTTCATGCTGGGAAAGATTGAAGGCAGGAGGAGAAGGTGACGATAGAGGCTGAGATGGTTGGATGGCATCACCGACTCAATGGAGATGAGTTTGAGTAAACTCTGGGAGTTGGTGATGGACTGCCTGGCGTGCTGCAGGCCATGGGGTTACAAAGAGTCAGACATGACTGAGCAACTGAACTGAACTGAAGACCTAAACAGTTACTGCAATGCTATTGAGATTTAATGATATTATGTAGTTAGAATGGGCCCTTAACATACAAAGGCCCAACCACTTGAAGAGTACATTGGAGAGGTGTTTGGATTTTAGATTCACTTGAGCATGTTTTCAAATAATCACCCTGGTTACTCTGTTTCACTGTTTTATTTATTTATTTAAATTAAATAATTTATTTTAATTGAGGGAAAATTACTTTACAATATTGTGATGGATTTGCCATACAGCAGCATGAGTCAGCCACAGGTATTCATGTTTCCCCCTGCCCCATCCTGAATACCTGTCCCACATCCCTCCCCACCCTATCTCTCTGATTGTCCCAGAGCACAGGCTTTGGATTCCCTGCTTCATGCATTGAAATTGCACTAGTTATCTATTTTACATATGGTAATGTACATGTTTCAATGCTATTCTTTCAAATCATCAGTGGGAGAAGGCATGGGTGGAAGGTTTCACTGTTCTAAACTTCCAAACACAAATAGAAAGCATGTGGTCACATAGAATGTTAGAACTAAAGAAACTCCGGTTCTGTTTCATCATCTTCACAAGCATTGTTTATTTTTGCTTTACAGCTTAAATTCAAGAATATCTAGTACCACAGGTGCTGGAAGACACAAACTGATCCCAAAGGGAGCTTTTGTTATTTTTCAGTTTCTAAGTCATGTCCTACTCTTTGCAACCCCATGGACAGCAGCATGTCAGACTTCCCTGTCTTTCACTATCTCCAGGAGTTTGCTCAAACTCATGCCCATTGAGTCAATGATGCTATCCAACCATCTCATCCTCTGTCACCCCCTTCTCCTCCTGCCCTCAGTCTTTGCCAACATCAGGGTCTTTTCCAATGACTTGACTCTTCATATCAGGTGCCTGAGGTTCTGGAGCTTCAGCTTCAACATCAGTCCTTCCAATGAATATTCAGGGTTGATTTCTTTTAGGGTTGACTGGGTTGGTCTCCTTGCTGTCCAAGGGACTGTCAAGAGTCTTTTCCAGTTTTCCAGTCTAAACCTTTATGAACGTATTGGAAGCTCACCAAATTCACTTCCATATGGAATATAGTATCTACTTAAAGGATAAGTGTTTCAGCCAGCATGGTCTGCTATAAAACCTACCACATACTGGCTGGCTTTAAATAGCAGACATTTGTTTCTCACAGTTCTGGAGGCTGGTAGGTCCAGGGTGAAGACGCTGGCCAGTTTGGTTCTTGATAAGGGCTTTTTTCCTGGCTTGCAAATGGCTGCCTTGTTGCTGTATCCTCACATGGTAGAGAAAGGAATCTCTGATGTCTGCTCTTCTTATAAGGGCACTAGTCCCACCATGGGAGCTCCACCTTTATGAAATCATCTAAATTTAATCACATCCCCAAAGCCTTACCTCCTAATGCTTAGGCTTAGGGCTTCAACAAATAAATTTGAGATGGGACACAAACATTCAGTCCAAAACAATCAGTAATGAAATTGTACCACTCTGAAGATAATTTGAGGGAGAAGTCAGAAAATGATATGCTTTGGGCTCACGTTTTGCTAGCTTCATCACTGGCTGCTCCACAGAGGCTTGATATCTGCTCCTTGCTAGCACTCGGCCCCCCACTGTGTTTCCTGAATCCTCCCACATGAAGTAGGATCTTCATTAGAAGTGGGATGACTGGATAGGTCTGCAGAATTCCAGGTCTCAGATCTAGACATTGTGGCCTAGACCACACAGTTCACTGGCTGGTGTGGCAAAGCCATGTTGAATCCAAGGGTGTAAGCGTAGAAGCAGATCATCACCTCCTGAATCCTTATCCTTCTTTCTCTCACCTGTAGTCTGCTGCCCTAGTCTTTTTGCTTGTTTTGTTTTTAAGTTAGCTAAATACCAGCTGCCTATCAGATAGCTCTGTTCAATTGTCCTCTTATCCAAATGATTAAATCCAAATCTGTATGGATCTGTTCTTCCCATTCATGACTCCTTTTCCAAGTGTCCCACATTTTTCCTTTAGTTCTTGTCACCATTATTCTCCTAGCCTCTGTAAACTTGGACATGTTCTCTTTTACTCTTTCAACAAAATTTCGAGATCTGCAATCAAGTTCTTTCCTCTTCCATTTACCCTGGTTTCAACCCAGATCAACTTGCATCGAAGATTGTGCCTCACTAACCCTGCCACTAACTCTGTTTTCTGCTGCCAAATGAACCTTTCCAAATACCATTTCCATCATGTCACTGTTTCCCCAAGAGTTTGCAATAATTTCCTGTTGCTAATGTATTGAAATTATCTCTCCTGAGGCCTGAGGAGGCTAGAGCAAATGATAGATGAAACTTTTTTTCAACTAAACATTTCAATTTTCCATTAAAGATGTTTTTTCTTAAGCCTAAATCTTTCTTTTATACATAAAAAGGATGTGTTGACTGATGTAGGGGCTTAGTCAATATTTTTTGGAGAGAAAAGAACTTTATGGATAGTATGTGAAACTGTAACTCCCCTACATAGGATACTTTGTCCATATTCATTTATGGATACTGTTTTATTTATCTATAGCTGCATTAATAAGCTATTGAAAAACTTGGTGGCTTAAAACAATGATTTTATTATCTTTCACATTTCTGCGGGATGCCTGGGGTCATCAGGGCAGTTCTTCTGCTGATCCCTCTTGAGTTCTCTCATGCAGTTGTAGTTAGATGGAGGCTTGGCTGAGATGCCAGGATAGCTGCTCCTCCTTCCCACTTTAAGTGGTCTCCTCTGGCTCTTCGTGTGGCCTCTCTATGCCTTCTCTCAATGTGATCTTTCCAGAATGAGAGTCAGACTTCTTATGTGAAAGCTCAAGGTTTCCAAAACTAAAAAAGTGGAAGCTGCCAGGCCTATAAAGCTTAGGCTCTAGCTGGTATAGGGTCAGTTCTGCCATATTCTGTTATTGAAAGCAAGTCCCAGGAAAGCCCAACTTCAATGAGGGAGGGGTCTACACATGGTGTAAATTCAAGGAGATGTGGTTCATTGGGAGCCATGTTTGGAGACTAGGTACCATCCTCTGGCTATTACTGATTCATGGCCTTTCTACATGAAAAATGTACTTATCTCTGCAAATCTCATCCTAATATGATATCAGTTTAAATTCCAGAATATTGTCAACAAAATCAGGTGCTGGTATGGATGTGACTGCTGGGAGGCATCTTCTCATATGCACTTCCTCAGGTGAAGAGACCAATGAAGATGAGCAGGTTATCCACCCACCCCCAAACAATCTCTTTCATGTAATGGTGAAAGAGACAGAAAAACTTCAGCAGACTCCCCTGTTCAAAAAGAGGAGAAAAGGGAGACATAAGCATTTCCTGATTTATAGCAATTCTAAAATCCAGCCTGGTGCATATCCCAAATTCTCTAACTCAAGGCACAGGATAGTCCTCGATTAAGGTACAATTTTGCTTCTTAGGAATGGTTTCCCTCTGCTCTTGGTTTTATCCTCTGGGTTCTGGCCCTGAGTCATTCTTCCATTTTCGTTAAAATGGCCTATATTTGCAGCCGTATAACTCTAAACCTGTTTCCTATCTCTTTGGAAGTTAAGGGCCCAAAGTGAAGGCAAACTGGGGTGGCTAGTCTATGAAAATGCCCCAATGAATCGCATCTCCTGTTCATATTCTTCTGTGGTTCCCCTACTCATTGAATCTGGGCTGGCCCAGTGATCTATTTTAACCAATGGACGATGGTTAAGAAGCCCTGGCAGTTTTCTGATTTTGTCCTTTGGGGATCCCTGAGCCACCACCATGTAAGAGGTCTGGTTTCCCTGTTGCAAACACCACATGTAGAGTCTACATAGAGAGGAAGAAACTTGAGACTATGGAGAGGGAGGAGACCATGTCATCCCAGCATCCTGGTTGAACCTCTAGATAAATCCATGCTAAGCTGTCATCTGACTTCAAGCAAACAAGAGAATCCACGTGAAACTACCAGAAGAACTTCCCACTGAGCCTAGTCAAGCCTTGGAACTGTGAAAGGTAAAGTCATTTTAAGCCATTAAATTGGAGTGGTTTGTTATGCAGCAGTAGAAAACCACACGTAATCCATTCACTGAAAGTTACTGAACTGTCCACATGTGCCTGACTCTGCATTAGGTGATGTGAATGCAAGACTAAATAAAGTATTGATTCTGAACTCTACCTCCTTTATATGTTTGTTAATGAAAGATTTTTGTCAAAGGAAATGTTTAAATTTTTTTATTTTAGGGTGAAAGATTTCTAAAAAGTTTTGCACGACAAAGGAAACCATAAGCAAGGTGAAAAGACAGCCTTCAGAATGGAAGAAAATGATAACAAATGAAGCAACTGACAAAGAATTAATCTCAAAAATATACAAGCAACTCCTGCAGCTCAATTCCAGAAAAATAAACAACCCAATCAAAAATTGGGCCAAAGAACTAAACAGACATTTCTCCAAAGAAGATATACAGATGGCTAACAAACACATGAAAAGATGCTCAACATCACTCATCATCAGAGAAATGCAAATCAAGACCACAATGAGGTACCATCTCACATCAGTCAGAATGGCTAGTATCAAAAAATCTACAAACAATAAATGCTGGAGAGGGTGTGGAGAAAAGGGAACCCTCTTACACTGTTGGTGGGAATGAAAACTAGTACAGCCACTATGGAGAACAGTGTGGAGATTCCTTAAAAAACTGGAAATAGAACTGTCTATGACCCAGCAATCCCACTGCTGGGTATACATACCGAGGAAACCAGAACTGAAAGAGACACATGTACCCCAATCTTCATCGCAGCACTGTTTATAATAGCCAGGACCTGGAAACAACCTAGACATCAGCGGATGAATGGATAAGAAAGCTGTGGTACATATACACAATGGAGTATTACTCAGCCATTAAAAAGAATACATTT
>SJYX01016164.1:85570-103645 GCA_006410675.1 Oreotragus oreotragus
ATAACCCTGTATGCGAGACAGCAAAAGAGACACATGTATAGAACAGTCTTTTGGACTCTGTGGGAGAGGGAGAGGGTGGGATGATTTGGGAGAATGGCACTGAAACATGTATATTATTATATGTGAAATGGATTACCAGTCCAGGTTCAAGGCATGATACAGGATGCTCAGGGTTGGTGCGCTGGGATGACCCTGAGGGATGAGATGGGGAGGAAGGTGGGAGGGGGGTTCAGAATGGGGAACACATGTACGCCTGTGGCAGAGTCATGTCAATGTATGACAAAATCACTACAATATTGTAAAGTAATTAGCCTCCAAAAATAAATAAATAAAGTGAAAAAAATAAGGAAATAAAATATACTGGCAATAAATTCTTTTACAAAAAGAAATAATCACTCTGAGATTTTTCAAATTTTTAATTTTTTTCACATTAAAGTTTTTAAATAGTGAAGCATACCAGAGTTTTTAATAACAGAATTTGATTCAGCAAATATTATCTGATCCTTTGTTACCTGTTTCCTCAGTATATTTTAAAAATCTGGGTGAAATTCAGGTGCTGTTTTCCACCTGATATCTACTAGCTTGCATGGGACTTGTTAAGTTATTTGGGGGATCCTATTTTGTCTATTAGCATGTATCCTTGTTATTATCATGCATCCATGGCTGTTTTCTTATTGCTTCAGCAAGAATTACATTTGGTTGTTCAGTTTCTAAATGACCTAATTAGCAGCAGTTTTTTCCATTTTTTTTTCCTTTAGAATTCTCTTGGTCTACAGCTGGACTCCCTCTCCATTACTCTCTTTTCCTCCCTGAGTTTTACTCAACATTCTGCTAATGAGTTCACATTCCACTCTTGTCCCTCTATGGGTTCCTGCCCATGCATTTGGAGACTTCCTTGCCTTAATTATTGGGGAAAAAAATCCTTGGTCTTTCCTTGTTAGACATTGCTGGCTCTGAGTTTCTAGCTCTTACCTCTGATGTGCCTTTGTTTTTTCACATAAATACAGATCATGAAGCAGAGAGAAGCCCTGAAGACCATATAATTTTATGGATGATCAAGCTTTGGCCAGAGAGCCAACTACAGTTGGTGGCAGAATCAGGGCCAGAACCTATATCTCCAAACCAAGAAGTTCTGGTTTCACTATAGTAATGAATTCACTCTCAGACCACATCAAACTAATGCAGACAGACTAATCGATGCTTAATCAACCAGTTCTATTTATAATTAATTAATAAAATTTAATTATATCTCAATTAGATGCTCAGTCTTGGACTACAACTGGGGAAAATAAGTGGGAAAATGAGAAGGAGAGTGAGTTCATAAGCTGTAAGGTGTGCAGCAGCAGTTCATAATATTTTTTATTGCTTAGGATTTTGATGAATGCTCTTGAGCGTCTCATTACTTTATTCAATAAAGATTTATTGAGCATCTACCCTGTGCATATCTGTGTGCATGTGTGAACACATACATACATAAACACAATTTCCTTAGATCTTCTTTTAAGGAGACCCTGTGTAAATGGTGTCAATATCCTCATAAATATCTTATAACACATACAAGTTTCATGCCCATAGCAATATTCCAAAATTAGTTGCTTTTTGGGGGAAATGCACACTGTGATTCTTTTTAGACAGTTTACCTTCATAATTATTCCCATGTCTCCAATTTTTAGAATAATCTAATTTTTGTATTTCATAGTGGAGGACCTCAGAGTCAAATATTTTCAAGGGCTATGTAGTTAAGGTAAGTGAGTGAAGTTGGTGGAGTACTGGAGACAGTGGCGGTGTTGACTACAAGTCCTATTCGAAGGGGGCAGCTGTGATTTTTGTCATGTGGGAAATCAAGGGCTAATATTTCTAGAACTTCTGTATTTCTAAGAGAGGCTGGAAATCTTTGTTTAAATGAAATCTTCTAATTTTTAAAATGTTGGTGATTAATCAAAAACATTTAAAACCTCTGCATTGGCCAAATGAAACATGTGTACCTGATTAAAATCCTGGGTGTATAGTTTGCCCTACCACCATTTGTGGCAAGACCCAAGACTCCAAGCCACAGGACTCTCTCGTTTCAAAGAATTCTGGAAGTGAGGGCTCAAGGGAAATAGTCTGAACTCACTGACGTCTGGAGTGGTCCAACAACCCACCATTGATTTGCTTGATCAGTTCCCACTTAATGCTATTGAGAAAATAAAAATCCCTTTCTAGAAGAAATGAAGGGAAAAGTGTTGTTCCTTATGCAGAGATTGAAATAAGGGCTGTCTTGCTTTTATTCAAGCTATATTAATTATTCTAGAAATAAAAATGTAGTATTGGTATGCATGACACCCAATGAGTGTGTTTGATGTTTGGTCCTACATGGGTCATGCGAACACAAATCTATACATAGCATCTTGAATACTATTTCTCCAAACCAAATAATTAATGTCTGATATTAGCTCCAACTGCAGTTCAAGGTCCTCCCTAGTCTCCTAAACTTCAAATCTAATTGCTTGTTCTCAATGCATGTCTTATTTCATTTTCTCATTTGTCAAATATTTATAGACTGCTTCCTAGGTGTCAGATACGTTTTAAACACTAAATGTATATGACAGGTAATCATATCAGTTCAGTTCAGTTCAGTTGCTCAGTCATGTCCGAATTTTGAGATCCCATGATTCGCAGCTTGCCAGGCCTCCCTGTCAATTACCAATCCCCAGAGTTTGCTCAAACTCACGTCCATCAAGTCGATGATGGCATCCACCCATCTCGTCCTCTGTCATCTACTTCTCCTCCTGCCCCCAATCCCTCCCAGCACCAGGGTCTTTTCCAATGAGTCAGCTCTTCGCATCAGGTGGCCAAAGTATTGGAGTTTCAGCTTCAACATCAGTCCTTCCAATGAACACTCAGGACTGATCTCCTTTAGGATGGAAATGTAGCTTCTAATGCACTGAAGGTACTTTGCAAATTCCATGGTATTGTGACTACATGTCCCAGATATTACCTTTTTCTGGTTTAAAAAATACCGTCTGCATGGTGCTATTATTTGTCTTTTTTTCTCAGGTCTTTGGCAAATGTTAAGAAATGGGGAAAGCTAAGTAGTTTTGTTTAGTTTTTTTAGAGTTACGATTCTTCCTCTAAAACCTGTTTTTTTAGCTTCTAGGTTTGGAGAAGGAAATGACAACCCACTTCAGTATTCTTGCCTGGAGAATCCCATGGAGGGAGGAGCCTGGTGGGCTACAGTCTGCGGGCTCACAAAGAGTTGGACACGACTGAGCGAGTTTTGTTTAGTTTTTTTAGACCTAAGATTCTTCCTCTGAAACCTGTCGTTTTAGCTTCTAGGTTACCCAGACTTAAATTATTTGAGAAGAAGAATATCAGTACTGATAATGTTCCATTGCATTCTAAAGTTTTAACAAATTATGTGCTATAGAACATGTTCTAATGCTCTTCAAGGGTAAAGTTCTTTGTAATTTGTATTCTCCAGGTATAGATAGGGCAAGAGTAGACTGAATGCATGCTGGGCAGCGTTTATCTGTGTGCCGAGCATGCCTGTCTTCTAGTCGTTCATCTTCTGGGCTGCAGCTCAGTCTAGGGACACCTGTGGAAGAGTGCAGGTGGCGGACTTCATGCTTTCTTGCTCTCCCTCGAGTCCTGCTGCCCATTGAGCCCAGTACAGTGGCCCTACAGCGATAGTCCAGGAGTGTGGAGTGTTTACACAGAAGGTGTGGAGAAGCATATACTATTTTCCTTACACAAGCCAACGTGACAAAATCCACTTTATTTTTGCATTAGTTTTCTCATTGTAGGGTAGAAACTGTTATTTCTAGACCCTTGTGGTATTCTTGCATGCATCTTAGTCATCTGACTCGCATTGCATTGCTAGAAGGCACCTTGTTGCAGCACGAGTTTACAGTTACTTGCAGAAATAAAAGGGCACTGCAGTGCGCTGCATTTGCCTTCCACAGTAGCGTTCTCAGTGCCCGCCGTGCCTCAATTCTGCCATTAAATTCTGCACTTTGTTGCACAGAGCTTTCACTTTTTTTTTTAATTAATAATGTTATGAAATCACCAGTGCATGCTTAATATTTCTATGGGTTTAGATGAATTTAGAAATAATTGAAGTGAAGTCGCTCGGTAGTGTCTGACTCTTTGCGACCCCATGGACTGTAGCCTACCAGGCTCAATCCATGAGATTTTCCAAGCAAGAATACTGGAGTGGGTTGCCATTTCCTTCTCCAGAGGATCTTCCTGACCTGAGGATCAAACCTGGGTCTCCCGCATTGCAGGCAGACTCTTTACCATCTGAGCCACCAGGAATCCCCCGAAATAATTACTGATCACTTAATTTACCTATTTTAGGAAGATTTCCTGCTTGCAGTAACATTTTACATGCATGGAAGAAAATACCTTGGCAAGTCAAGAAGTACAGACCAGAAAAAAAAAAATATCATTGAATCTTGAGTGAGAGGGAGAAATCCAATGATAGTAACAGAATATGACAGCAGTGTGAATGAATAAAAACAACTCTTGTATGGACTGGAAGAGGGTCCTGAGAGTCCAAGTGACAGACCAGAAAGTCACAGCTCAGGGCAGGAGTGGGATGTAAGGGCTGACTGAGTGGCGCAGTTCACAGTGGGCCGGAGGGCCAGGGCAGCCCAGAACGAGATGAGTGACCAAGGCCCTTGCATAAAACATTAATTCTTTTAGTGCACTTCCTTCCCTGTACAATAAGTTACATCCTAATAAAAATTAAAGAGCAAGTTGCATTTGGAAGAACAGGTCATCGTAACTCATTGACATTAGGCCACATAACTGAGTAATGTCTTCCTTCAGCGAAATACATCAAATGAGATCAACAATTATGACTCATAAACATGCCTCGCAGGCATAAAACAGCAGGGAATTAGCATGTGAGGCTGATAAATATGCATGTAAATAAGCTCCCAAAGGAATAACATGGGTTTGATTGATAGGTTTAGAATTGGAACATATGTAAACCCCTTTATTCCTCATTCTGGTGTAGCTAAGTAAAGATGCGTTTTACTTGTTAAAAAGTTTCAATAACTTTGTAAATCTTAATGCCACATCTGTTTTTTTTTTTGTTGTTGTTGTTGTTGGGTTTTTTGGTATGTCACTTGTAAGATTAATTGAATTGTCTACAGGCTGGTTGGCCCTCACATACAATAAATGGAGGAGCATGTGAGAGAGAGGCTGTGCATCTGGGGCTAGAGAGGGGAGGGATCTTTGGGAAATGGCTCTTTTTATCTTACAAAGTGATGTAGGATCATAGGAAGTTTCTTTTGGAAATAGAGATATGACGTAGCACTTGCCTGTGATGCAAAAATTATGCTCCATATCCTCTCTTTCTGTGTTTAGTTGGTCTTCCCTGGTGGCTCAGACGGTCCAGAATCTGCCTGCAGTGTGAAAGCCCTGGGTCTGGAAGACTCCCTGGAGGAGGGCAGGTCACCCTGCTCCAGTGCTCTAGCAGAGGAGCCGGGTGGGCTGCAGTCCTTGGGGCCACAGGAGGAGCCTGTGGGAGAGAAGCTGGGCATCTGGCTGCGCATCTCCCTAGAGGAGGGAGGGATCTTTGAGGAAATTGCTCTTTTGTCTTGAAAGGTGATGTAGGGTCATAGGAGGTTTGTTTTGGAAATAGAGATGTGACATAGCAGTTGACTTTGACACAAAAATATACTTCACATCGTCTCTTTTCTGTGTTGTTGTTTTTAGCCCCTAACAATGAAATCTCTGTTTCTTCATGTCGTCATACAGTTTTGAAAGTCGTTAACTAAAACACATCTTTTAAATAATTTTTTTTTTCAGTTCTTAATACCTGTGCCTTTTCTGCCCCTTCTAGATGGGCATTCATAAACTATAATGGAGCGGTATTAGTATATGCCTAAATGCCAGTCAGATGTCAGTAGGTCCCTGGATTTGGGCTCATGCCTCAGCTACTAGATGACTTTGGTAACTTAAGGCTCAAGTCATTTCAAGTAAATGGAAGGAGAAGTGTGGCTTTGGACTTCCTGGCGCAGAGCCTTAGGCATTATTGCTGTGGGGGATTCAGGTTCACTAGCTGAAGGCATAGTGGGATCAGACAATGCCCATGTCTGTAAGAGAAGGGTTCTGCTGTCTTCCTCTCAGAATAGATTTTTTGAATAAGAAGCAGCATTCTTGTAATACTGTGAAAGTGCTAAAGTGTCTGTGGTTTCCAAAGGGATCATGTTTTTGGTTTGGTGAGATAGGAAATGAATTCTCTATTGCCTGCGTCCTTCATTTTGCAGAGCAGGGTTGTTGATGTGAACATTAGGCCTTTTGATTTCTGCAACTGTGTTCTAGGTGCTTAGATTACATCAGTAAACAAAGCAAAGATTCTTGCCCTCGTAGACATTCTTGCAAAGGGAGGTAGGAAATAACAAGCATAATAAAGAATTTGGATCCTGTCTTAGAAAGTTAAGAATGGCTTTGAAAAAAAGAAATGTTGCAGTTCGAAGGGACTGATAGTGTATGTATGAGCCAGGAGGATACAGAATTAAATATCAGGGTAGATCTTTGGGGGGAAATTTAAGCTAAGACTTAAAGAAAATGAAGGAATGAACCATGGGAACAGTGGGCATTGCAGGCTGAGGAAGTAGCCAAGTGCAGAAGCGCTAGGTTAGGAGCTGCCGGTCACGCTCTGCAGGTCAGGTGGGCAGAGAGGTCTGTGAGTTCACCTGAGGCCTCCTGTCCCTGGCCTTCAGCAGATGTAAATTCCGCATGGAGTGAAGCGCCATCTGCGGTGGTCTGGCTGCGGCTGCTGCTGGCGTTTTGGCCATTGTTCCCTTGTGGCCTTTTGCTTTGGGGGACTTCGTTTACTCTGTACTGTCTGCTCAGAATGCATATTCCCTTCTGACATCACTTTTTCTTGACTTATTCCCTGTCTTCACCTTAACACAGATTGAGTTCAGCAGAAGCAAAGCCAGGATTGTCTTTAGTGTGTAAGAGAGCTGGAGGAGAAAGTAAATTGAGTTAGGGGACACAGAGTTCAGAGTCTGAGTTTTCATATAAGAATTTTAAGTCTGAGGTCCACACACTGCATGTTGCAGAAATCAGCTGGGAGTTGTGCTCACTTCCCCTCTTCTCTCTCACCTCCACTCCCAAGCACAGGGAAACACATACAGGCAGGCTCGGGCTTTGGTTGGGGGAGGCCCCATCCTGGGAGCTGGGAAGCTCCACTGGCATCTAGTGGGTATGTGCTGAAGGTTTGCAGTGGAATCAGTCCCACATAATGAACTGCCTGGCTTCAAATGACCACAGGTGTACCAGCGAGGAGTCCTGAGGCAAAGATACTGAGGACCAGGTTAGTCCGCGCAAGAAAGAGAGTACTGTAAAACTAGGGAAAGCAGTTTTCTAGAAGAGTAAGGACTAGCTGGGTCAACAGGGAAAGCATGAGGAATTTCCTAGCCTGATGAGCTGCACACTCAGACTGTGATGACGCTGTTGCTGTTGCGGGGAAGCACAGGCCTCTAGATAAAGGCATGTGCTCAAGTACGCACAGTCAAAGGCAGAACCCGCGGGTACTCCGAAGACTCCATGAGCGGCAGTGCTTAAAAAAATGGACACATAGTTGGATAATGAGAAGTTCATATTTTGGTGATCTGATACTGGTTAATAAAGCCATCTTCAGGAATACATGTGTTTCATTTTAAATAAGATTGGCTGGAGTAGGATTTCTAATAATTGCATATCAATTGTTTTGTTTTTAAAGTTGCTAACTTATTTTTAATAAGAACTTACAACATATGTTTCTATACAAATTCTCTTGGAAATGGGAATTTTAGTTTCCAAGACAAGTCACAGAAGTGAATATGTGCTATACAAGTACATTTTCTGGCTTAGTTTAGGAGTAAAACTGTCTCATGTACTAAAATATCTGATCACTGAGAATCAAAATTATATAGAAAGAGCAGAAATAATACTTTGAAAAACTTAAAAAGAGAATTTTAAAAAACCCAGCAGGTCCCTTGTCTGCTGTGTTCACTTGAGGATCCTCAGCACTAGGGCTAAATACTTATTTGTAATGAAATGAATGAAATACTCTAGACACACACAGACTCAGGTTCCTGGCCAGGACAAACGTTTAACACTGGAGTTTGTATACTTCTCATCCTTTAATGAGAGAAAAAACATCATTTCTAAGAAAGCATTTTGTGGTATTAACTTAAAAGAAATTAATCAAACTAGCTCTTATGTAATCATCATTGATCTTAGGTAAAGTTACTGAATAAGTATATTTTTTAAGAAAATGTGTTCAGTTCAGTCACTCAGTCATGTCCGAACAACTCTGCAACCCCATGAATCGCAGCTCGCCAGGCCTCCCTATCCATCACCAACTCCCAGAGTTTACTGAAATTCATGTCCATCCAGTCGGTGATGCCATCCAGCCATCTCATCCTCTGCTGTCCCCTTCTCCTCCTGCCCCCAATCCCTCCCAACATCAGGGTCTTTTCCACTGAGTCAACTCTTCGCATGAGGTGGCCAAAGTATTAGAGTTTCAGCTTCAGCATCAGTCCTTCCAATGAGCAACCAGGACTGATCTCCTTTAGGATGGACTGGTTGGACCTCCTTGCAGTCCAAGGGACTCTCAAGAGTCTTCTCCAACACCACAGTTCAAAAGCATCAATTCTTTGGCGCTCAGCTTTCTTCATAGTCCAACTCTCACATCCATACATGACCACTGGAAAAACCATAGCCTTGACTAAAATGTGTAAGTATTCATAAAGCTTTGCTAGTCATTCATCATTCTGTTGTCTTAAGTAACTAGCTTTTTGTTGTATCTGTATATGTGCCATTTTCATCTTGAAAGTGAAGGATGAGCTAAGAGGGGTAGCAGAAGCCAGACTCTGTGTGGGTAGATTCAGGAGTGAGCATCCTATTTGATAACATCAGAAAGGCACTGAGCAATTGGGTGAAGCATCAGACCCAGAAGGAGAACAGCTGCCTGAAGCTACCACAGGACTTTTAACCGGCTATACTCTAATATAAGATAAAATGTTAAAAAAAAAAAAGAATGATGAAACATACTTCTAGTGTGCATTTTATCTGTAGCAAAGCAGAGTGTTTGTAATCATCTCATTAAGATGTAGGGAGAAGAGAGATCCTGATAGAATTTTAAAAAAGAAGAGTGGCTACATGGAAAATGTGCCATACACATCATTAGTACTTACTTATGAATGGCATAGTATACTTTCTTTTTAGTAGTGTTCCTTCATTTTAGAAAATATAGCATAGTATTGAGGCTTTCAAAAATATACCTGCAAAATTCAGCCTTCCTCATCCTGTTTTCATCATCGTCATTTAAATTCCTCTGTAATAAAGTTTTCAGTCCTGGTATTTTTCAGTAACTTAGCTATTTCTGTTGAAGACGGATAGCCTTGAGAATACTAAAAAAAAAAAACAAACTTAGGGGTATAATTCCTAAGAAATAATTATAATTCTGGAGGGAGAGCCTATAGCAGTCAAATCTAGGACCCTTTATTTCTGTAGGATTATCTTTTCCAATGGTCTCATTTGATCCAAGGAGAGAGAGAGGAAAAAAGAATCCTTAAAGGAAATGTTGGCTAGCCTATATTTTATGTCACTATCTGCCAACCCAAATTATTCTCTTAGCCAGTAAACTATCTAAAACTCCATCACTGTTTTCTGGAGTTAGTGAAAGGAGGAGGCAATAAGCAAATAGAAAAGAGAAGTGGAAATGCAGTGATTAAAAAAATATTCTCCTGCATCATGCCTTAGATGAATTTCCTTACCCCTTCACTGTTTTACTACTTAAGAGGAGCCATGGGGTTATCAGATCGGGGACCTGTTGTACTGATATTCTTTATATTTGGCTTATTCATCTGTTTTCCCAACTGAACTATGTGTTCTCTGAAAGCAGAGGCTGTGTGTTTCGTCCTGAATTCCCCGTGGCACACAGCAGAAGCTCGGTCAATTGTGACTGAATAAACTGACTGATGTGTTAGCCGGCAAGCACACTTACACCAAGGCACTAGGACTCCATCATGATAGGAGAAGAACAGCGTGTATTCGCGTGGGCACCTGTTCTTTCATTGTTGTGGGCTGTAGGGATAGTTACAGGCAGAGCCAGAGTACACTTTCGAGAAGCAATCCATGAGAGAAAGTGCTGTGTTGATAACCTCAGAGTTTTGTGCCCCCAAAGATGCCTAGAATCTGGAAATAAGACAAATGTAATTAGTCATCTATATCAATTGTGAGGTCTGCACAACATCTGAGTTAAAGTAGCATCACCTCTTAATGGACTAGAAGGAATTTGCTTTAAAAAATAGTTCTTCCAGGAATTGTCCTGCATAATTGACTTTGTTTGGCATTTACCAGCTATACACTAGAAACTTGCCACCGAAAGCAAAGGCTTGAAATTGGGTGAATTTGATACTGAGTTCTTTCTACTCTCAATGGTTACACAGTAGGGCTCCTTGTTTTCTTGAATTAGTTCTCACTTTCTGGTAATACGCCTCTCAGATGCATTTGGAAGATATGGCATATCCTCCTGTTTGCCATGGCAGGAGGCTGGGGTCAGTGTGTGCGTGTCTATAAAGTGCAAGTGTGTGTGCGGGGGGTGGATTGGAGTGTGGAGGGAGTCAGTTTCTTTTCATCAAGATGAGGAATGATTTAAAAGTGAGCAGCCAAGTTTTATTCCCCACCTGCTTTCTTTCTCCCTGTTGATTGTAGATGGAATCTTTTCAGCCACCCCCTGCCTCACAGAAAGGTACCCTTGGAGCATCAGAGAGGAAGTGTTCTTAGCTGCAGCCAGGGGAGCCTTTTCATTATCTCCTGTAACACCCTTACCTTCTGCTGGTGAGGTTTCTCAGGAACACTGGAGTGGGTTGCCATTTCCTCCTCCAGGGGATCTTCCCGACCAAGGGATTGAACCTGGGTCTCCTGCACTGCAGGCAGACATTTACCATCCGAGCCACCAGGGAAGCCCGGATCTAGAGCAGGGATGGACAGATTTTTTCTCTGGAAATGACCGGAGAATGACTGTTTCAGGAATCACAGGCCGTTTGGTCTGCAGTATCTACTCAGCTTAGTCCTTGTCATCTGAAAGCATCCACGAAAACATGTGAAAGAATGGGTATGGGTGCATTCCAATGAAGCTATATTTATGATGACCAAACATTGAATAGCATATAATTTTCATGTGTCACAAAATACCCTTCTTTTGATTTAAATGTTTTTGAAATATTGGAAGCACTCCACTCGTCGTGGTTGCTCGGAGCTGTCATGTCTGACTCTGCTTCCGCGGGGACTGCAGCACACTGGTTCCCTGTGTCCTCCAGTGTCGCCCGCAGCTTGCTCAGGTCCATGGCCATGGAGCTGGTGACGCTATCTAACCGCCAGATCCCCTGCCACTGTCTTCTTTGCCTTCAGTCTTTCTCAGCATCAGGGTCTTTTCCACTGAGTTGGCTGTTTGCATCAGGTGGACAGAGTATGGGGTATCTGCTTCAGCATCAGTCTTTCCAACGAATATTCACAGTTGGTCTCCTTTTGCATCGATGGGTTTGATCTCCTTGCTGCCCAAGAGCCTCCTCTAGCTCCACAGTTTGAAAGCATCAATTCTTCAGCACTCATCCTTTCTTATGGTCCAACAGTCACATCCCTGTAAGACTCTTGGAATCTGTCACAGCTTCCACTTTTTCCCCTTCTGTTTGCCACAAGTGATGATACTGGATGCTGTGATCTTAGTTTTTTTGAATGTTGAGTTTTAAGCTAGCTTTTTCACTCTCCTCTTTCATCCTCATCAAGAGGCACTTCCTTGAGAAAGTGAAGATTCCTCTTCGCTTTCTGCCATTAGAGTGGTGTCATCTGCATATCTGTTGTTAATATTTCTCCCAGCAGTCTTGATTCTTATTTATGACTGATCCAGCCCAGCGTTTCTCATGCTGTACCCTGCATATATATTAAATAAGCAGAGTGACAATATACAGCTTTGACGCACTCCTTTCCCGATTTTGAACCAGTCTGTTGTTCCATGTCTGGTTCTAACGTTGCTTCTTTAGTTGCAGACACGTTTTTCAGGAGGCAGGTAAAGTGGTCTTGTATTCCCATCTCTTTAAGAATTTTCCATAGTTTGTTATCCACACGGTCAAAGGCTTTAACATAGTCAGTGAAGCAGAAATAGATGTATTTCCGGAATTTCCTTGCTTTCTCTATGATCCAGCAAATGTTGGTAACTTGATCTCTGTTTCCTTTGCCTTTTCTAAACCCAGCTTGTGCAGTTCACATACTACTGAAGCCTGGCTTGAAGGATTTTGAGCATAACCTACTAGCAGGTGAATAATAGCTGAAGTGAAATATCTGTTAGAAGCAGTAAAGAGTGGAATCAATAAAGGAGAAACTCAAAGCATAGTCAGGACAAATTGAAGAACAGTATAGAATGAGGGGCAATGAAAGCCAAAGTCACCTGTAGAACGTGGAGCGAGGCAGAGAGGAGAGCAGTTCGCAGGGACCTTTGGGTCTTTGCTTGGGAGTTCAGGTTTGAATTAGTCATCAGGTGAAATAACACACATACACACCGAGCTTACATCTTACCTTGATAAACATGATCATTTACATGAAGATTATTCTGATAGCTATTTGTAGAACTATTAATGGAGAAAATGGATGTACCAGATCTTCAGAGAAGTAGCAGCCCATGGGCTGAGTTATGAAGCCAGGGAAAGAGTGTGGTGGTTCTTCAAATGAGGAATGGTGCAAGCAGGTTTCAAATGCTAGAGACAGTAAATCAGCACGACTCAGCACCTTCCTAGTACAGAGTTCAGTTCAGTTCAGTCGCTCAGTCGTGTCCGACTCTTTGCGACCCCATGAATCGCAGCACGCCAGGCCTCCCTGTTCATCACCATCTCCCGGAGTTCACTCAGACTCAACGTCCGTCGAGTCCGTGATGCCATGCAGCCTTCTCATCCTCGGTCGTCCCCTTCTCCTCCTGCCCCGAATCCCTCCTAGCATCAGAATGTGAGATGAGTGCAATTGTGCGGTAGTTTGAGCATTCTTTGGCATTGCCTTTCTTTGGAATTGGAATGAAAACTGACCTTTTCCAGTCCTGCGGCCACTGCTGAGTTTTCCAAATTTGCTGGCATATTGAGTGCAGCACTTTCACAGCATCATCTTTCAGGATTTGAAACAGCTCAGCGGGAATTCCATCACCTCCACTAGCTTTGTTCGTAGTGATGCTTTCTAAGGCCCACTTGACTTCACATTCCAAGATGTCTGGCTCTAGATGAGTGATCACATCCTCATGATTATCTGGGTCGTGAAGATCTTTTCTGTACAGTTCTTCTGTGTATTCTTGCCACCTCTTCTTAATATCTTCTGCTTCTGTTAGGTCCATACCATTTCTATCCTTTATCGAGCCCATCTTTGCATGAAATGTTCCCTTGGTATCTCTAATTTTCTTGAAGAGATCTCTAGTCTTTCCCATTCTGTTGTTTTCCTCTATTTCTTTGCATTGATCGCTGAGGAAGGCTTTCTTATCTCTTCTTGCTATTCAGAGTACAGAGTTAACAGAGTGAAATGTCTGTTCGTGGGATTTGAGAGAAGCCCATGGTAAACACATTAAAAAATATAGTTAACAAAGCCTGTTGGAAATAAAGGGAGACTTTCAACCAGACTGATCTGTGTGTATGTGTGTGTGCATGCACACATGCATGCCTTCGTGCATGTGTGAGTGAGTGAGTGAAGTCGTTCAGTCGTGTCCGACTCTTTGCGACCCCATGGACTGTAGCCTACCAGGCTCCTCCCTCCATGGGATTCTCCAGGCTAGAGTACTGGAGTGGGTTGCCATTTCCTTCTCCAGGGGATCTTCCCGACCCAGGGATCGAACCCAGGTCTCCAGCATTCCAGGCAGATGCTTTAACCTCTGAGCCACTGTAAAGAAACCATGGACAGTTATCTAACTGAAAATGAACTTAAACTGTGCGTGCATTCTTCCTTTGGTATTAACATGCCTCAGAGTAATACATGCCATAAAGTACATATACTTCTAATTATACAGCCTTGTCTTGTACTGTGCTTGAATCAACCTACTGTAGAATGTTATTTTCTGTGCTTTATTTGCAAGTTAACATTTTAATAATTATCATAAATAGTTACCTGATTTGCATATTCTGGTTCATAATCCAACTGTTCTGTGGATCAACCACAGTTCTCTCATTATTCATGCCAGGGCTTCTATATTAGTCTGAATAATCTATCCTAGACTGTATTTCTGTTTCCAGTTCTCAGAGCTTTTTATAACTCAAAGTTATAGTGCTCTTTTAATCCAAAGATTGAATCACACATGTGCTAGTACAGTAATCTCTTTGACTCTTAGATTGAAGCTGACTTTTATTATTACATGATCACCAGTGTTTCTGCGTGGCATTGCTTTCGTTTATTTAGATTTCATAGCCATATGAGTTAGATATTCAAGTGGCATTGCAGCAGTCCCTCATCTTGTATCTCTGTAGAGCCTATAAGTAAAATGAAACTGTAGGACATATGCACTGAGAACTAAAAGAAAATAAAACTGAACATGTTACTTTTCAAGAGTCAGATATAAATCTATGTAAAACAGATCACATAGTAGAAATGGTGGTATTAGAGAGGCAGAGTGACCGAGTGCCCAGATTAGGAACTTGGCTATAATGTAACTAATGAACCTGGAATACCTAGACAATAAATTAAGCTTTGACAAGGAAGGTCAGCTGGAAATGCAAATTAGTACACATTAGTGATAACCATTTGAGCATTGGCTACAGAAGGAGCAATTGTTTCAGACAATTATAATGTTCTCTGTAGCTATCTCTAGAAATGTGGAAGGACGCATGTATCAAGTTAGAAAACTTTGAAGCCATTAAAATTAGAGTCTCATCTCCGTTTATAAAACTGTGGTATTTCCTTACTACCTAACGTTCTGAAACCTTGACTTCTGAGGAACTCCTAATGGATAGAGACAATAGTGGTTAGAATCTCACACATATCTGATTCTCCTCACAGATTTCTGTTTTTGGCTCCACATAGAACACATTCATTAATTGGCTTATATACGTTTCATTTCTTACATGAACAGAATTGGCTTGAAGTATCTGTCTCCAGTAAAATCTGATGTAATGAAAATGTAGCCCCTAGGGTTTAAGACAGTGCTGACCACCAGAGTAGCGAAGGTACAAATATGAATACACCACATTCCATCAAGGTTGCCCTCAATTCCGTGTAATACAGTCCCGTCATATAATGTGATATAACCAATGTACCCTACTAGATGTTTTTATCCTGTCATTGTCTGCTATAAATTTGTAGGGTTACTTTTGCAAGGAAAACTCTATTTTTCCAAGGCATTGAGCATTCAGTTCACCTGTGTCTTACCCATAAATAGTGATCCTGAGTCACGTACCCATGCCTTAACATTCTCCCTAAGCACAGGTAATATGACTTTCAGTGCAGAGTTAAGAGATAAAGTTTTTATCTTCTTCATATGCATATTCTCTATAGCACCGCACAATGTCTTTTCAATTGTTTGCATTAAACTGCAATGTGTATTTGGTGCTACCTAAAAATAAATGTAATCATAAACTTCTGTGTGCTTAGTCGCTCAGTTGACCCAGCTCTCTGTGACCCCGTGGACGAGCCTGCCACGCTCCTCTGTCCTGGGGGATTCTCCGGGGAAGAATGGTGGAGTCAGTTGCCAAGCCCTCCTCCATGGGATCTTTCCAACCCAGAGATCAACCCCAGGTTTCCCGTGTTGCAGGTGAATTCTTTACCATCTGAGCCACCAGGGAAGCCTGAGAATACTGCAGTGGATAGCCTGTGCCTTCTCGCGGAGTTTCCTGACCCAGGAATTGAACTGGGGTCTCCTTCATTGAAGCTGGATTCTTTACCAGCTGAGCTACCAGGGAAGCCCAATCATGACCTTAAGGTTAGAAATTTGGTCAGCTTGTCTTGGTAAGACATTTGATATGACAGCCCCCAAAATATAGGAGTTTCAGCTTTAGCATTAGTCCTTCCAAAGAACACCCAGGGCTGATCTCCTTCAGCATGAACTGGTTGGATCTCCTTGCAGTCCAAGGGACTCTCAAGAGCCTTCTCCAGCACCACAGTTCAAAAGCATCAATTCTTCTGCGCTCAGCTTTCTTCACAGTCCAACTCTCACGTCCATACATGACCACTGGAAAAACCATAGCCTTGACTAGATGGACCTTTGTTGGCAAAGTAATGTCTCTGCTTTTGAATATGCTATCTAGGTTGGTCATAACTTTCCTTCCAAAGAGTAAGCGTCTTTTAATTTCATGGCTGCAGTCACCATCTGCAGTGATTTTGGAGCCCCCAAAAATAAAGTCTGACACCGTTTCCCCATCTATTTCCCATGAAGTCATGGGACTAGATGCCATGATCTTCGTTTTCTAAATGTTGAGCTTTAAGCCAACTTTTTCACTCTCCTCTTTCACTTTCATCAAGAGGCTTTTTAGTTCCTCTTCACTTTCTGCCCTAAGGGTGGTGTCAATTGTTGGCAAAGTAATGTCTCTGCTTTTGAATATGCTATCTAGGTTGGTCATAACTTTTCTTCCAAAGAGTAAGCGTCTTTTAATTTCATGGCTGCAGTCACCATCTGCAGTGATTTTGGAGACCCCCAAAATAAAGTCTGACACTGTGTCCCCATCTATTTCCCATGAAGTGATGGGACCGGATGCCATGATCTTCGTTTTCTGAATGCTGAGTTTTAATCCAACTTTTTCACTCTCCTCTTTTACTTTTATCAAGAGGCTTTTTAGTTCCTCTTCACTTTCAGTCTTTATCTGCTACTAAAGTCTTTTATTACCTCAGTGTTGTCTTCACCTGAGTATATGTACTAACTTATGAATTCAGATAAGTTTTATGTGCATGGAAATGACAAGAAGATTTACCATATATACAGATTTCTTCTCTCTGGAACCCAGAGAGAAGACACCATGTGAAGTAGTCCAGAAAGATAATGTCTTGAACAAAACAGTGGCTGAGACAGAATCATCAGTACCTGATAGCCTCTTAGATATGTATGTGTGCATGTGGATCTATGTGATGGGAGTGAGGGGACACACTAAGGGAGAATGTCTCCAAAGTGTCAGACTTTAATCAATGGCTAGATGACAAGTACCACTCACTGAGACTCAGAAAACAGGAGGAGAAGTAGGCTTTCTTTGGATGAAGGTGGGTAGGTGAATACAGGTAATGGAAGGCAAGAAAGAGTGAGAGTTAAGAAGGAATTCCCAAATCTGAACAGCAGGCAGTCTCTTTCTGCCATCTTAGACTGAAACTTCAAATAAATATTGCCAAGTAAGAATGATTACAATGGGAAAACAGGTCTATAATACTATTGAATGACATTATTTTTCTATATTCAGATAAAATAATTTTACAAGGAATACATCAAAATTCTATATTGTCACCTACTTATTTAGCTTATATGCAGAGTACATCATGCAAAATGCTGGGCTGGATGAAGCACAAGCTGGAATCAGGATTGCTGGAGGAAATATCAATAACCTCAGATATGCAGATGACACCACCCTTATGGCAGAAAGCGAAGAGAAACTAAAGAGCCTCCTGATGAAAGTGAACCGGGAGAGTGAAAAAGCAGGCTTAAAACTCATCATTCAAAAAACTAAGATCATGGCATTTGGTCCCATCACTTCATGGGAAATAGATGGGGAAATAGTGGAAACAGGGACAGATTTTATTTTTGGGGCTCCAAAATCACTGCAGATGGTGACTGCAGCCATGAAATTAAAAGATGCTTACTCCTTGGGAGGAAAGTTATGACCAACCTAGACATCATGTTAAAAAGCAGAGACTTACTTTGCCAACAAAGATCCATCTAGCCAAAGCTATTGTTTTTCCTGTAGTCATGTATGGATGTGAGTTGGACCATAAAGAAAGCTGAGTGTGAGAGAATTGATGCTTTTGAACTGTGATGTTGGAGAAGAGTCTTGAGAGTCCCTTGGACTGAAAGAAGATCCAACCAGTCCATCCTAAAGGAAATCAGTCCTGGGTGTTCATTGGAAGGACTGATATTGAAGGTGAAACTCC